>JAUEJL010097108.1:0-13598 GCA_032274825.1 Drosophyllum lusitanicum
CATATAAATGGTCATTATATATTAATCACACACATTAAAGTTTCCTTTTTTAGAAGTTTAACCTAGGATTGGTCTATTACTAGTCTAGATTGTCTATTGGTCCTAAACAATCAAGATTCAAGTCACACAAGTGGATTGATCCTCTAACTTATGCAAACTCAGTATATAAACTTCAAAAGCTGAAACAAGAACACACGTGGATCATCAATTGAGCAAAACAAGACAATTTATATAGCAATCATGTCCAAAATAACATAAATTAATCAACTTTATTAAGGTCACATATCCTCTAGGGAGAAAAACAGAGAAAACTAGCCTAGAATCATCATGTTTGAGTACTGGAAATCAATAATGAACATGAATAAGTAGGGAAGAATGATAAAATCATGCATAAGTGATGAATCCAAGCCTTGATCCTTCAAATTGAGCTTTAATCCATCAAGATCTGCCTCCAACGCCTTTGGAATGTCTCTGGGAAGTTATTGGCAGCGTATGGGTGGAATGAGATGGGTGGTTAACCCCAAACTGGATCTGGAGTTGAGTTTATATAAGATTCTGAAAACAGGGCCGTCGCGCCGCGACGGGTAAGTGTCGTGTCGCGACCCTTAGAATCATCCGCCGCTCTTAAACTCTTTAAAAATTTGAATCTGACCTAATCCACCGCGTCGTGCCGCGACATCTACTCCGGACGCGTCGCGATACTTAGGTGTCAACGTGATAAGCCCAATCTTCCAACTCTTCCGGTCGCGATCTAATCCATATGGACGCGTCACGACCATATTCTATCACGGCGTGATCCTCTATAATTCGCTAGGCCCAATTTATTTTTTAATTATTTTTGGGCTTTGTAACTCTTGGGCTCTTTCTTTGGGTCTTTTCCTTCTTTATCTTTTCTTGATTTCTTTTATAATTTTTATTTCTTCAAATATTTCTTTTATCTTCACTTGATTTCTTCAAATATTTAATATTTCGCCTTTTTAGCTTGCAAAATCAAAAGAAACGATAAACGCATCTTTTTACAATTAAACGCATACTTTTCGGCTAAAATCAAACAGATATCGCCCGAAATATATATAATAAACGCGATATTAGTTAACCTAACCCGAAGGATCTACCAGGATTCCATATCAACTAACCTCAATCACACGACTGTAAAGCAGTCCACAAACGTCCGGACATATCACATACACAAAGATGATCCAAACAGAATCCAATAACATACATGCATAAACACAAAAATAACTTCTACTCATACACAATGAGCAGAACACACGAGTACAACTTTGCCAAGGCATAAAATTATTGCCTAAATCATAAAACATGTATTCATCCACTATCCTTGTGTAACTAGTCAACATAGGTATCACATTCATCATATCATCATGATTTTAAACATACTAGGCATCGGGTATACAAAAGTCCAAAGTACTCATGAACTACATCCCTACACTTAGTTAACAACTATACTTGGTATTGCTTTAAACATAATATTCACGGATTATCACTAACTTGTTCATTAAATTGGATAGTGCTGGTGCAATCAACGAATAAATATTTAAATAAATATTTTGATGACGTAATTTTAATATTTATTTAAAAAGAAAATACATTACAAAATCCGAGTTAATATGAAAATAATAAGTTTGACAAAATAATAAGTTAAATATAAATTTGCATTGATCACAACACTAATATATCATGAAGATTAAACTTGCCAATTTTATAAAATGCCAAACGCTTGCAATACTAATTAAGTAAAAATGACTAAACAACAATGTCACATATATTGAAAAGTCAATTTTTACTTAAATGTATTTTCATTTATAAAATTAATTCCATATGATCTTAAAGATATTTATTTTTGGAATTATATTTTTATAAAATAGTTTGCCATAATTATTAAACGAAATATATTTTATTTGACAAATATTTACAAATATGAAAATACATATTTTTGTGTACAAGTAAAATACCCTTAAGATGTATTATTATACTAGGTATTAGTTTTGGTTTGATAGATAAGATGAAATCTTAGGAGAAAATCTCACATTGGGCATTGTGCACACAAAAAGTAAATAGGTGGCACCTTGTGGTCAACCCATTTCAAATGTGATCTTGTCTTAATCTTTGTGTCAACCAAAGTACACAGTACAATAATATAATATTATGGGTATTGTACTGATAAAATACAAATTTCAAATATAAGCCAAGTGCATAACGGTAATATTTTAAATTTGGTTGAAAAGTTGTGCTAGTGATGCACGGTTGCAAGCCACGGTCGACCGTAGGCCTACGACCGTCCGGCCACTAGACAACCCAACTTTCTCTCTTCATTCTCTATAAATTCAAGTTTTGAGTTTTCATTTTAAACCACCTCTTGCATCTGAAATCCTCTAAGATATAAATCACACACTTGTGATCATACAAATTTATATTTATATGTGTGATTCTTGAATTTGTTATAATCTTTGATTCATTCAAACAACAACTCAAGTTTAGCAAGAGAAATCAAGAGAAAGAAATCTTGAGCATTCATCTATACATACACTTGCAGCTTGTATTTAGTGAGTGAGAATCATTGTACACACCATTGTTGGTGTTTTGAGTGATTTCATTATTGTTCTTGTAAGAAGAACCTTGTTGTTGAATGTAAGTTTGACTATTCTCCACTTGGGTTCTTGGGTTTGTGTTCTTGGTGAAGAACACTTGTAAAAGTCCTTTTGAAGGCATTTGTTGAAGATCTCGGTGGAGGCAAGGAAGTCCTACGTGGTAGGCAAAGAAGTCCTTGGTGGAGGCATCTTGAGTTCTTGGTGAAGAACTCGTTTTTTGTGTTCTTGGACTAGAACATCATGTGGTGATCACATCCTCATATCAAAGGTGATTGTAACCGGTGGTCTCTTCCGGTCTAACGAGACTTTCTGCACGTTGTGCTAGTGGAATTCTTGACAGAGGTCAAGGAGTGGATGTAGTTGGAGTTCAACCGAACCACTATAAATCTTGGTGTCATCTCTTAACCCTTAAACTCTTTACATACTCGCATTTATATTCTTGTCATTTATTATTGATCATTGCTTCCGTTGTGCTCAAGAATATACATTTATAAAAGAGTTTATTCTATAAAAAGGAAAATATAATTTTTAGAAAAAGGGTATAATTATTTAAAAGATTTTAAAAAGTGGACATAGAAACTATTCAACCCCCATTCTAGTTTCTACGGATAGCATACCGATTATATCTTTAATATTCATCTTGTTTGTTATTGGTAATTAGTTAACCAGTGATCAACACTAAATCATATTCATATTAATTATACTATCAACAGATCAATTGAGCTTACCCATGATCACACTCAGAATTACTTTTTTCTCACACATGTAATCATAAACCATTATATTTCATATATAACTAACGCCAATCAATAATTAGATAATCACTACGTAACAAATAATGGTTAAGTCGGTACTCACCTGGGTCCAAGATGCTTGTAATTATCTTCTACTGATGTTTTTTATTCGTATATTAACCTATAATTACAGCACAAGCATCAACACATGAAAAAATAACAAAATTGCTTGCTAGCCACTTGGACATGTCGCGTCGCATGAACAGACCCAAAAAACACAAACCGCTTTACACTACCAAAATCGACCCAAAATAATCCCAAACTATTTCTACTAAATTTCTAGTGTTTGTATTCATCCTTAGGTAGTAACATGAGTTCCCTAACATACATATTACCCATTTAAACCACCGATTTGAGAATTAGGGTAGGTATACCCATTTTTACCCATTTGAATAATTTCATCAAATTCAACCAATATTATCCACGGATTCAAGCTTGTTCCAGCTTTTAAAAGTGGTAGGAACAGATTAACACTTTTAAAATCATCTCTAAGGTGCAATTTCATTATTGACCCATTTGACCTACTAAACTCTTCAAGAACAAGAACACAACTAGGGAGCAAGAACTTACTTGATTAATCCTTGATTTCCAAATGATTGATAGTATTCCTTTGCTAAATCTTCAATCAAAGTCAATTCTCACGGGAGTATAGTTTATTGATCTTCAAGTTCTTCAAGTGAATGTAAAGAGAAAGGAGATAGAGATGGCTAAAGAAATAAAAGGGGAGGCCGACTTTAGGGTCGGTCCCTTCAAAATGTGGGTATCCCGCTCCCTATCCGACTTACAACTTAAACAAATGATATCCATAAATCACAACGAGGATATATTCGGAACCATTATTTTAAACAATTTAATAACTTACAACTTTTACTCATTTTCATCAACTTTTACTCAACACCTCATTTAATAATTAATAATAACATATCATTATCTTTTAAATTATAAATTCTTATTTAATTCATATGAATACAATCCTACAAGCATTGGGTGCAACTAGACCCATTTCGGGATGTTACATTTAAATCCTCACTTATCCCTTTCGGTTCTCACTTGGTTCGAACAGTAAGAAGTCAGATCCAAAACCCCCATTGAACATAATCATAGGCTATGATAGTGATGTATATACATTCATAAGGAGAGAGGGAAGGTTAGCTGATGATTCAGTGCCAAAAACTGATCAAAACAATGAAGTTGGATGCTAATTTGCCCCTCGATTGAACTCTTCCACGCACACAAACACCAACAAACTTCACAGAAACGGCTATAGCAATAGTGCCTTGGGCCTTGTGCCTTAACTTGGTATAAATACCATCCCTAGTTCTCAAATACCACATATGGTCCCTTAACTTAAGAAATAACATTTATTTACCATAATACTAAATAAAATGGTACTTTACACACGAAAAGGAAAACATATATTACAACTCTCTCCCACTTAACACGATTCCGTAATCGAAATCTTTACTCGAATAATGTAGGGTAGTTCTTTCTCATCTCCTCTTCCGGCTCCCAAGTCCATTTTGACCCTTCCGGTGTTCCCATTGTACCTTGACCGTCTCAATCTGTTTGTTAAGCAGTTGCTTGACTTTCCGTTCTAACACTGCAACAAGTCTTTCGATGTAATTTATCCCTTCATCCACTGAGATGTCTTATAGTGGTACAAATGTCGATTCATCACTCACACACATGACGGGCCTAGTCTTTGTCTTCCCTTTGTCTTTTTCAACCCTCTTGGACCACATTTCTCTGTCTTCCCTTTGTTTTTGTAGTAATACTCTTTGCTTTTGTTTAAACTAGTTGACATCTTGCAATCCCTACACACTATCAACTTGCGGGGTGGATAATGACATACACACCGATATGGACAAGGAATCAACAGTTAAAGTAAACCAAGAACATAACTAACAAGGAAAGACTTTACATAGCCTACGTATTCTACTTGAAAGAAGCCTAATCCACTATAATAAAATGTAATTATCACAATAGTTATATTTTCAATTAGGTTGTTAGTTTGTTACATACTTACATTTTACCGTAAGTATTGCCTTGTATATAAACCATTGTGTACTGTTACTGCTTTCAAGAATGAGAATACAGACTATTAGACCAAAATATTTCTATCTCTACAATATATCAAATCACTTTAGGTTCACCAGCCAAGTAAGTAATTAACTAATTAGTGCATCTATCATGCATGCGTACGTAGCTAGGTGGCATGCCACGTATACACTACAAAAAACGGTCTTTGTAAAATAACGCCGCAAAAAGTCAATATTTCGCCTCAAATACTTTTTAGCAGCGACACTTCGTCGCAAAAAACTCTTGCCAACGTTTTTGCGGCGAACTTGTTCACTTTTGGCGGCGATGTTGACCGGACCCAGATGATGACACGTGTAAACCTTTTGCGGCGAAATCTTCTCTTTTTGCGGCGACAGGTATAACTTTTATTAAAATATATTTTTATAAATAAATATTTATTAAAGGGTTTTTGCGGCGACAATATAGCTTTTGGCGGCGACACTTATTTTTTAAAAAAATATTAATTATTAATGGCTTTTTGCGGCGAAATTTTTGCCTTTTAGCGTCGAATTGTCGCCGCAAAAAGCCTAAAAAAATTTAACAGCACGTTCGCTGTATTTTCGTATTACGCCCGGTATTTCCGGGTAATATTTACAAAACCTGTTGTTTTCCGGACATCAACAACAACAATATAACAATACAACATATCAAACGATGTCAAACAACAATTTCATACGAAAGAAATTATACTTTCAAAGTTAACATAAACGTTTAACACATTCACATGTTTTTTAACAAACTAATTATCACTATTATCTTAATCGTTAGACTCTTCATCACAAGCCAAATCGGTGTTGGGGTGACGTTGGGAAATTGAGGGAAGATTGACGCTAATACCTGCCGGAAGTAAAGCTTGATAGATTGCTGGTGTGTCATCGTTGAGACTCAAACATGGCATCTATCTCAGCCTGTGTATACAATCTTTCAGTAGGACGTGATTGTGCGCTCGATCGTGCAGCAGATGAAGATGAAGAACTTAACGTTCTACCTACTCCACAAACATCTCCTCAGCGTTCACCCAACACCGACCTCAGGATTTCTTCTTCACTCAACGGATGCCGGCTCCCGACTTGAACATCCCTCAAAAAAACCATACGGCACTGTGCAGTTATAAGACAAGAATGATTTTTATCCTATATATATACATGTTATATATTATATCGTATGTTATAACATATATATATATATATATATATATATATATATTATATCGTATGTTAAGTATATTGACCAATACTTGTTTCCGTACTTGATGTTAATCTACCCTTAGTGAGAAAACTTTTTGAACTTAATAATTAGGCATTGCTGACTCCTAATAGATATAGGGTGAGAGGCGATGGTTTATATAGAAAAAAAATTATTATAGTTTATTTTCACTTGTAAAGGTTCTTGTGACTGCATAAAAATGATATAAATCCAAGGCTGTTAGAGCCCGAGCAAACCCCATGTATATTGTAATAAGTGAGTTTCTCACAAGCCTTGTATATTAGAGCACTCAGTCTTTGGATGGTTATCAGTTTATTGCTTGTCAGAAGAGCAATTTTGAGGTGAAATAAACGGCCGTCGCCTGCGAGATCCCTTGAGTTAGGGGGCTTTTCTCCATGTGGTTTATTAACTTAGAGTATGTTTTTATTAATTATCATTAGAAACCGAGGATTTAGTAGGTTTAAAGTGTGGTTACAATGATTTTCATAGGGGTGAAAAGTTTTTAAAAAAAGTTAGCAAACACAAATATTTGCATGACCCGTTTGAAATATAAACTTTCCATGATAATGATTTCGTTTAAACCTTACGTAGAGGCAGATTAAGATTCTAAAATTATGATTTGGCTTTATTTGGTTTGTCACGGAAATGAATTACTTTTGTTTTACAAATGAATTGTTTGTTGGGAAGTAGCCAAAGTCATATTTTCAAGTGTACAAGTTTAGTGTATCTATCTTCTAGCTTTGCTCGTGTTAAATTGCTTTACTTCAATATTCTCGTCCTGTGGTTCTCTCTTTCGTTGCAACTTGGTGGCATAATCTAATACGTAATTTTTACGTTGAAATTGGCTGATTAAGAGATCTTATTTTTGGATATTGCTTGAGGACAAACAAAGCTTAAATGTGGGATATTTGATATGTTTGTATTTATACATATATTCTTAATTAATATCCTTTCATTTAATCCGATTTGACGAAGAAAATTTGTTGATTTTAGATACTTAATTGCTTAATTTTGTTGATTAGGATGTAGACCCGAGATGGAAGATATTGGAGAAAAGTTGGAGAAAATACAAGAAAAATATATAAATTTCTCAAGTTTGTGTCGACACCTTGTCGCAGCCTCCACGTGCCCTCGATTGAATGTCACAAGATCCTCACTACCATGAGGAAAGTCACGACCTCCCTCCGCTACTGAATTTTTGCATCCCTTGGTCGCTACCTGTTCACAGTCTCGTCGTGACCTTGAGCGCCGAATGAAATAAACAATGTTCATGGCCTTGAACTAACCCTGTCACAGCCTACTCGCTACCTGCTCGCGACCGTGACACCTGCCAGCCCTCTTTAAATCGTGAAACAGAGAAAGAAAAAAGGGAGCTGCATTTTTTTGTTCAAGAACCCTAGAGAGAGATAGAGCAAGGGGCGATTTTGGAGAACCAAAGGAGATTTTGGAGAAGAACACAAGAACATTTGAATATTACTACACCATTCCATCCATTCACCTTCAAGATCATCATCCCCATCTTCATTTTCATCTTGTTCTTGGGTTTGGTATCTCTAAATTTTTGTAAACTCTTGAATCATGAGTCTAGACATGATTTTGTTTTGGATTTATGATTTATTAGTTATTATGAGCTAAATTTGCTTTGTGTTTGCTTAGATTTGAAGAACCCTAATTTGTAGTTTGATGAATCTAGGGTTTTTGATGAAATGGTAAATTATGGTTTTTGACTTTTCTTAACTTGGTTGGATATTATAGTGTTGATCTTGATTCTTAGTTTAGCTTGATTTGTAAATGATTCTAGCTTGGATTTTTAATCTAAACTTCATGTATGGAATTGTTTATGCATTAATGTTTCTTAAACACTTGTGACAACCCTTATTTGAACTAAATAGGTTGAAGTAAAGTTTTAACTTGGGGTTTTTGATCCAATAACACTTGTTACAAGCAAATCAATGTTGACCGATACTTGTTTTTGATTGGCATGAATATTTATGGTTATTTGGGGTTATGATTGTAACACATATGTTGACCAATACTATTTGTTAGTTGTTTATAATCACTAGTATTCATATTTCAATCGAGTAGATTAGCTGAACACCTCATGGATTATTTATATTGTTTAAATTGGGAATACTTCTTGATGTTAACGTTGACCGATACTTTATATGGGGGGTTAGTACCATTACTATAGTTGTAGCCTTCTTAACCAAAGAGGCTTTACACCTTGTGATCCCATTTATCGTTTCAACAAATCCATTGCACGTCTAGATCATTGCTAATACGAGTTAAGGGAATTCTTTCTAAGCGAACACTCTTTACTCATCATATTAGTTACTTTGTGAATTGTTCATTCTCTCGTTTGGTTGTTGCGTAGTATTTGCTATATTTTCAATTTTTATTTTTAAAATCCAAAATCTTATTTTTGAAAAACTAAGAATTAACTAATATCATAGTATTGAAGTTTAACGACCGTTACCTGAGATAGACAACCCGGTCTTATCTTAGCTATACTAACAAACGACTGGTACACTGTCATGCTGTGAGTTAGCCATGTCTAGTTTAAAATCAAATAATCATTTTCACACCTTTCTGACTCTCATCAACTTCCCAAGTGGCATGAAATCTAAATACGATGATAAAACGGTCCCAAATACAGTTTGGCACGGTTTTCTCCCGTCCTAAATGTATTTGGCACCCTCTTATTTAGAACATAGCAAAAACCGTGCCAAATAGTAGTATTTGGCACAGGTTTCTCCTCTCCCAAATACCCCTTTTTCTTGTACCATATGGCGATGACATTTGCATATGTTTAATGAATAGAGAAATACAAAGATTGGTTTATGTGTATTAGGTTTAACGCAATAGATTTTCATTCCAAATTTAAACTTTTGAAAGCGCTTTATAACAAGGATTAGATAAAAGAAAACTGAAATTCATCAGCGGAAGAGTAAGCTAATTATAAACACTTTAGTAACCAAATAATAAGACTTAGGTTGCTATTTGCAAAATTTACTATACATGACCTTCATTAAAATAAGGTGTTACTCATTCACCATCATCTACCATTAAAAAAACTATATCGGTTAGTCCCAGATTGAGTACACAACAACAAATGTTTGTAGAAGGGGAGTTGAATACAAACTTAAGTTTTTTAAATTTAAATGTGCACGCTAATATTTTTAATATAATTCTTATTGATATAAATCAAGAATTACATGTATTAAGAAGCGGAAATTCCAAATACAATAAAAGGTGGCAACTAAAATGTCTAACACATAGACAAGCTTCTCCAAAACAACTAATGTTTAAGAAGTCCAACACATGAACACGTTTTTCCTACACTTTTTGCTAACTCTAAAAACTTGTTTTTGCTTAAAAGCTTGAAGTTTGTTCTTCGAGAGAATTTTTCTTTTTGTGTAGTTCTGGTGTGTTTTGCATGCTAAGCATGCATATTTATTTATAGAAGTCTTAGCAACAAGTTGGAAGTTGGGAAACCAAGTGGTGTATTAAAAATAATATTAATTATCAGAGCAAGTTGGTAAAAAGTAATATTATTTTATTTTAGTAAATAAAATAACTTTACTTTTCATGTGAGAGGTCACCCAGTTGCTAATATAGTAATATTGTCTTTTATAATTCTCTTTCCATGTTAGTTTATTAAATGACGTCCATGCTTCTTGTTCAAGATCTTCTCTTCAGAGTAACTTTAATCCTTTCAGAAGTAAAGTTCTATTCTTTTTGTCATTTGAAGGTACAAATAGTGTGGATACTTTTACATAAAGAAGATCTAAGGCGTAATAGAACAACACATGTTTAGCCTTTGACTTAAAATAAATTACATTATAAATCGGAGTATGCTACTGAAATAGTTAGGACATATGTATCATAACTTCAGCTGTACTAAACTGACGATGAAGATTGATCATGGAAATTTCAGATGATAAAGGTCGATCATGGAAGTTTCAGATAAGAAAGATCGATTATGAAAATTTCATACAATCATTCCATTTGACTGAAAAAAGTGTAAATCTTATCGACCTAGATATATCTGTTAAGACCTAGGTGCTGAAAGAATATACTTAGCTGAAATGTTTGGATGCCTGAGATGATCAAGGGATTGTTCAGCTGAGCATATAGACATCTAGCTGATGTGTTGAGTTATTCAATTGACGGGCTTCAAATGTTCAACGAATGATCCTTTGCACTTGCATTCTTCTTCAGATGTTGTCTTTGACTAATGCTTAGTCTTTTAGCATATTTCTGACGATACTTTAAGAACTTTTAGCTTTTAAGTCAGAAATCAAACAACACATGTTTAATTTCATTCTAAGTCTTTATTGAAGATTTGGTTTTCTTAACATCAAATCCTATGTATTTTAATAGACGGACTTGATTATAGGGTTGAAATGATTATCTCCCTAACAATATCCAACAACAAACAATACCAAACATGTCATCAACTACAAAAGTTTGTAAGCTGGCCATTTTGTAACTAGTGAGTGTACCAAGTTTCTAAGAAGTTTCTTAAATACAAGTTTGGCAAGAAATCGCCTAACACAAAAACGTAAAGGTCAGTTTATTGAGTTTTTGCATGCACATGATAGCTAATCATGATCATCAGCAACTCACATGGGGAAGAGCCCACATCTCCTCTTAATGTGGAGGAGCACAACGCATTCCACCATATAACGTTACACGATTCGGTTCACATGTTTGCCTCTTGAACCATAACACATTTCTTGACTTTAGGCTTTTATTGAACAACCTTATCTCAATGATCACAAAGTCAATTGCATATCCATCCATGTATTAACGTGTTACTTTCATACACCGGCCTCTTAAACCCGCATGACATTGTTTTTTATGTAGCATGACCACTTTGTAATCAAACAATAATTGGTCAAGACTATAAACAACATGAAATCACATAGTTCAACAAGTAGAAAAAATACAATTCAATCAAGCACTACAACGTGCATTTTCATTTCACTAGGATCGTTTCATCACATTATACATCATTCATCAAATTATGCTTTTTCTACCCTCCAAGAGCAATTCATCGTAATGTCATTTCATTCATATCATATAATCGTAATGTTAATGGTCAAAGACCAATCAATTTGATTACAAACCTAATTTGTCAAACCAAGTTGCAAAAAGGGATAACTCACCTATGGTGCAACGGCGATCACCGCCTAATTGTAAGGAAGCAGTTCCACTAGGTCACTCAAGGAGTAAACAACCCTAAAAGTGAGTTTAACAAACTTATCTTAGTCATCCCTAAGCAAAATGAATGACTCAAGGGCCGGATGTGATATACTTAAAATTTGGGTCCTTTATAAGACTCATTTTTATATTAAAGACCAATAGAGATCAACACTTATGACTTAGGTATTCAAAACAAATATTTTGGAACCATGTAGTTATCTCGGTCAAAAACTAAATATCGGGCAAGGACTGAGATTTGAAATCGCAGTTATCGCGGTGAGATATTGGTTTTTTATATTATGTAGAATATATATATGTATATATATAATCATAAAAAATTAAATAAAAAGCTCATCATAAAACTTATTAGATAGTAATATGGGAAGTGTCAAGATGTCAAAACAGAATTTAAATAAAAAGCATAACATAAAATTATGTGGCTATGTGTTTGTCGTCTAGAAATAATAAAGGAGATATTGATTAGGTTTTAAATTGAGAAATGGGCTATTAAAGTGGACAGAAGAAATGTGGGTCGGATTAAAGTGAATTAAAAGATATAACTTATAAGTAATTGGACTGCGAGCCGACCAAAAAAGTCCCAATAACAAATATTGCTATTAGATTGATATCCCAATATCCAAATCTCGATGAGATTATCGGTTCTCATATTTACAACCGAGATATGGAGCCACTATTTTCACCATGTCCGAGAACTGAGATCTCATCGAGATTAACTGCACGGTTTTGGAAGTTTATAGTACGTTCATAACACAAGGCACAAGCCTTCACACCAAGAAGATTTCACTGGAAAAATTAAATGTTGATTTCTTACTTTGCGAGGTGACACCCCTCGCAACACGATGCTTAATCAGGTGTAGTCATGGTTTCCTTTGTTATGACATTAGTCCATATTGGCCTCATTTCAAACATAATCGATTTACATCACTATACTAACTCTTTTAAGTTCTAAAACATGACCAAAAAACAAGTAAACATAACTAATTTCATTGAAATGGGTGATTGTGTAACAATCCGAAATTCCTTATATTTTCCTAATTATTGAGGTTTAGTTACTTTTGTACTCTTAAAGGTGTTTTATATTACTAGGAAAGTTGTTTAAGGAGTGAAATTGAGGATTTAAGGATTATATATATACACATTAGAATGTCTGCTTTACAGGTTTGAGGGTTTAATATGACATTTTGGCAAAGTTGACCTCTATTAGGTTTTGAATCCTGGATTGAGGTTTGGAAAGGTCTCAGTTACATTTTGAGAGTTAGAGCAAGAGAGGAAAGGTCCATGGCAAAGAAACCCAATTTTGAAGGTTTCTTGAGTGGATCGAAGCTTATGAATTTCTTCATCATCATCAATCACCACCCCCTGTAGCCCTGTTACCCTACAACCACCACCGTCGATGGTGTCGATTTGGTCCTGTCAGATTGTTTTAGAGTGAGAGGAAGAGAAATTTTTGTAGAGGGTTAGAGAGAGATGTACAGAATTGAGAGATGTAGGAGGGGAGGAGTAATACCCGTGATTTCGTAAAATTATAAAATATATACATCTTGCACGTCTAGTTGAAAATTTAGTAAAATTATGTGTTTTGTTAATACTTAATTTTTATCTATTGTGTATGTATGTATTGTAACTAGAAATGTGAACAAAATGCAAAGTTAGGATACTCGAGGGACCAATTGAGTAAATA
>JAUEJL010097119.1:0-13597 GCA_032274825.1 Drosophyllum lusitanicum
CTGATTATATCCGAAATTAGATAAGTTATCTAATTAAGTTTAAATACGATATCAATCATCACGTAATTAGGGTTAAGAAATTAGAAAAATCTTTCTCATCTTTCCTTCTTTATTTGCATCAAGAACACTAAAACCGAAAGTGTATTCATTGTTATTAAAGATTTGATATTTAACAAATATCATTTTGGGCTTTAAAATGTTTAATCTTGTTTGTTTAAATTTTTTTCGTAATTTGATTTTAATTAGAGTTTTATTTTTTATACTTCAGCAAAACTTTTGTATATTATCAAACTTTTTTAAAAACAAAAGTTTTGCTGAGTTTTATATATTTTCATTTAATTTATTTAATTTAATTTGCGTACCTATGACACGCACGACTAGACCGGATTAAGGATGTTACATATAAGCTCCATACCGAACATACCCTATTTAAGTCTACTTTTTACTAAAGTTAAAATTATATCAATATCCACCCCTTTTTATCAATTTTAATTAAGTCTATATTTTTATATAAAACATATTAGTTATGTTTTTTTAATCCGTAAAAGAAAAATTCTATCATTTTTAACTAAAAGCATTTTTTAAATTTTAATAGAAATTGAAGGATAGGAAATAAGAAGAGTTTAAAATATCAAAGGGCTTTGTCTAGTGAATATATGGTTTAAAAAAAGTAAAAAAAAAATAATATATCCTTTTACTACTTAGAGTGGGGGGAGTGGTTACTCCCCACCACACGCACCACACTGCCACCTCAGCTTTTTTCTCCCACCACTCAGTCTACCACACAGTCCCGTAATGATTACTTTTCACCACATCAAATTTTGGGACCCACGTAATACCCACTATCAATAAAAAAACAAACAAAAAAAAAGAAAAAAAGAAATAAAATCTTACCACGTGACCTCCGCAGCGGTGGTGGTTTCCACGAAGACCAACTACAACGGCGCCATGGAGTGAAGGGAGGCTGCCAACCACGACGCCATTCATCACCACACACACCCACTCCGTATACCCTTACATCACATCAATGTTTAAAATAAATTCAATTTTGTTTTAAAATTGGAATCACTGAAACTGATCTCCATGACGCTTCAAATTTCTTTTAAAATTGAAATAATTGAACTCCATGACGCAGCAAATTTCTTTCAAAATTGGAATCATTGAACTCTATGACACAGCAGCGTCGCTTTCTGTCGAGATAGCATACCTCCCCATCTTTTCTGGCGTTGATTACTCAGGGACAGAAAGAGGACTGTTGTAGAAGACTTCCAAGGGCATTCTGATTTGTGTAACAGAGGTGTCAAAAATGGGATTACCTAATAAAGTTAATATAATAATCGTGATCCAAGAGTGGATGAGATGGATAGTTTTGTCGTTATTGATTGTCATACCATGCTTATGTTGCGTGGAAGTAGAGGCGAAATTAATATAATCATGCCTAGGAGGAAGGTTTCTCACGTCTTTAGTAATCATCTTGTTCATCTTTATCTCGTTCTCCATCCCTTTCATCGCCCTACCCACGCACACGTCACTATGTACCACCAACTATCTTTTCTTAAGCACATTTACATTTGTCGGGTAGATCATACTGCATTTCCAGCGGAAAATAGTAATACCCTTGTTTGCAAAGGGGAAAACAGGTTGGTTTGGCTGCCTAATTTTTCATCATCGATCTTCAGTTTCTAGTTCTAATTTGATTTTCTGCTACTAAACCAATTGAATGGCGATAAGCTCTCTCCTGCCAATTATATCAAACACGCTTCGTTAATTAATCCTAACTCGTTTCTTGACTTTCTGATTTGATATATAGGGACAACAACAAGTTATCATCATCATGCTTGGCAATGGGGTTATCGGGATTCTTTCAGAGTCTACAAACAAGTGGGAAAGAAGGGTCCCTTTAACGCCTTCACACTGTGCTAGACTTCTACACAGCGGCAAGGGTAAAGTTGAAGTGACACGCATTATTGTACAACCATCAACCAAGCGAATACATCATGACGCTCTTTATGAGGATGTCGGTTGCGAGATTTCTCAAGATTTATCCGACTGTGGTCTCATACTGGGTATCAAGCAACCGAAGGTGCTATTTATTTTTTTTATCCCATTTTATTCTTACATCGCTCAAATCATTGAATAAAGTTTTGATGTTTGCTGCAGTTGGAGATGATTCTTGCTGACAGAGCATATGCATTTTTCTCCCATACTCACAAGGCACAGAAAGAGAATATGCCATTGCTAGATAAAGTAGTATTTTTTCCTTCTTTCTTTCTTTCTCCACCACACCATCTTATTCATATCATACTGATGGGTCTTGTCTGATGTTATTAACATTCTTTCTCTTGTGTAGATCTTAGCTGAAAGGGCTTCTTTATTTGATTATGAGCTCATAGTTGGAGATGAAGGGAAAAGGTTACTTGCATTTGGCAAATTTGCTGGTAGAGCTGGACTTGTTGACTTCTTAAGTGGATTGGGAAGAAGTAAGCAATATGAACTCAATCTTTGTTCCAATATATTTGGGGTGCTTATATGTGCTTGGAACTCCAATCATTCGGATCTCTTTTGTATTTTGACTTTTTAAGTAGGACTTGACTGTTAAATGCTGTATTCACACTTCATTGAATTTCAATCCCTTCTTCAGCAAGGTTGTCTGCTGGAGAGGTCCACCCTCCAACATAGATCCTGATGTGTTTGCTATTAGTTTTCCTTGCAGGCTGGATACAAATCCTTATTTAAATATTTAGTAAAATTGTTTTTCTTATCAGAGCATAGTCTTCCCATTATACGATCCTTTTTGTTTTCTTCTTTAAACAGTTATTTATGTATTTATTTTTATGTACTCTCAATCCATTTACTTCATCGTCCCCTATCTCATGTCTAAACATAATCTATTTCATCTTTGCCTTATCCCTCTTTCCTGAAGTTATTAGTTACGATATATTAAGAAATCATAACTTGCTATGGTGTTAAATTATAAGCCTTCCATATTCTGCTCGGGTTGCTGGGTTTCTCTAGATAGTATTGGGAATTATATATATATATATATATAGAGAGAGAGAGAGAGAGAGAGAGCAAGGATCAATAAATAACACTCCTTATTTGACGAAGCTGAAAAAGCAATCTTGCCTTTAGATTAACATGATCAATGGTTGATATTACTTGATTTATTTGGTCGGAAAGTGCATATTAGATTTACAAAAATGCATATTCATACCCTATATATGTATACATATATACATACATACATACATACATACATATGTATGTATGTATGTATTTGTGTATATTATTCTCTTTAAAGGCAAGCATGTGTTTGATCAACCATGTAGATAAGCAGATAGCTATGTGAAATCAGAAGTCAAAACGCAAAAGTTAGATGAAACAGGCTTTGTAGGACTGGATTTAGTAAACTGGATCATCGTTTATCTTTACTCATGAGATGTAGAGAGTTCTTTGTGTAAAGCACAACAACCGTGAATTGAAAGAATTCTTGGGTTTTAGTTATAATGTACTTCGTATCAGCAAATGTGTAATTGAAAAATGATAGATCTATTCATAGACTAGTGGCACTTTTAAAAGTTGTCGGACCTCTCCAGCATATTTTCCTGCTGGAGAGGGTTTCATCCTCTCCAGAAATCTGCCTCATTTAGCGTTTGTATGTTTGGCCAAGGTACCCATCCCAAGAAACCAACTAATGTACTCCCTTCATGGCTTCATCCCATATTAAGTGCATTCCTTGAATATTCAACAAAGATCAAAGGGTCCAATTTGGTGATTATCTCTATTTGTCCCATCCCTATTTGTCCACGCAGGATTGATATATGATCCACTGAGTGAAAATGAGGATGAAATGGACCTTACGAGTTCTTACAACTTTGATACATGTGCTAAAGTAGGGTTATTTTACTTATTCATGTTTCTTAATATACAGTGGCTGCTTGCTTGAAGCTTTTGCTAAAGTGTAACAATAAAAAGTTAGTAGTAAATGCTGGATGTTAGGATATACTTTCTAGTTTAGGAATTAAGACACTTATATATGCATGTATACATACATATATATGTGTGTGTATGTAGTCTCATAAATGCTTTCTTCTTTGTATTTGATGGTCTGAATAAAAGTGCTGCTAGATATAGTCTACATAATTTGCGAAAGGTGTAAAATTACAAAAGTGTTATGCAAGTTTATTGTGTAATTTCTGGTTACATGCAAAGCAATGAGTACCTAATTTAATGATTTATCCATCTTATCCACTCTTTTTCCAGGGTATCTCACTCTTGGATATTCTACGCCATTCCTCTCACTAGGTTCATCTTATATGTATCCATCATTGGCTGCTGCGAAAGCTGCAGTTGTTTCAGTGGGTGAAGAGATAGCTACTATGGGATTGCCCTCAGCCATATGTCCTCTAGTTTTTGTTTTCACTGGTGCTGGAAATGGTATTAACTACTAATCTAAACAATGATAAAAGTGTGATCTCTATCTGTATTTGTCACGCAATCTAATGCACAGCCTATAATCACCACACACATATCCGCGCTTAATTAGTACGGATGATACTCAAAATGTGGTAGTCTGCCTGATAATAAGTGTCTTTATGCGCAATATTTTCTTTGTTTCTTTTACATAATAAATACCTAAACCTAACCAGCCATGCTCTACCAAATTACGAATGAGATAACCAAGCCTACTTTATTGTTCACCCATCAATAACAGATCAGATTATGTAAATGAAATCAAAATATTAATAGCCATAACATCAAGGGAAAATCTCAAATCTTTGGAGAATGAACAAGTAGAATAAAACACGTCCAAGGTAGATGAACCTTCTTGCTCAATTATGAGTGAGCTCACATTCTCCAAGTCATGTTTGCTTTCCTTACCTCTACTCCTCCCTAATCCTTCTCTTTTGCCCTGAACACAAACAAACTCATAGTTGAGTCCTGAAATTTTCTTGTAAGACAACTAAACAAGTACATGTATCTATGCATAAACAAAAACAACGAGGTAATGAATTCGCAATGTGTTTGTCAAGAGAATTTTGTGAAGCAATAAACTCTGTCCACCATATTTTGCCTAATTTTCTAGCTTTTAGCTTTCAAAAGAATGGAGAGTGTTGAAACGAATATCATGGTCAGTTTGATACTGTCAGAGGGATGCTATTTGGTTGATATTAAGCGAAGATTCTTCTATGAGTTCATGGGGTGCCTTTGGTTAGAAATTCAGATTAGAGGGAGGGAGATTATATATTTTTTTAAAATAAACCCTGTAACTTCATTTGCTACCCATGATATTGGGAACTTACATTTGCTACCTATGATATTGGGAACACCGAAGGGTACATATGTATGTTTAAGGGGAGAGACAAAGCAATATGACCAAACCAAATCCCTAAGACAGACTTTTAGGATTGTGAGGAAGGTCTACAATAAAGGCAATACAACTCATCAGGGAAAGGAAAAAAGACCTACATATGGTATTCATAGACTTGGAAAAGGCGTATGATAGCATCTCACGCGAGATGATTTGGAGGACCTTGAATGAAAGAAACTAAGAGATATATAAGGGCTATATGAATTAGCCGAGATAAGATATAATACCTATGGTGTGACTTGTATTAGTTTCTTGAAGGACAGGCTAAGAAGATAAAAGGTTTACGAATTAGCCTAGATAAGATAGAATACCTATGGTGTGACTCCAGCATGAAAGAAAGCAACAAAAGGCGACGAAATATGTAACGCACCCAAAGGAGAGTTTTGAGCATTCAGGCTCCATGTTGTACAGGTTGGGGATGATTTTTGTGGAAAAGATCACTTAGACAGCTTAACATCGCTGTATATAGAGCTGTACTAGGCTGTATCTACAGGTGTAATAGGCTGTATTTTAGTTGTAATTATCTAGCCACAATCGGCTGTAATCCCGCTGTAACTAAACTGTAATAACAGGGCTGTAATTTAGTGTGTTTTTACTATGTATAAGTACAAGGCTCTATGCCTCCTGAAATACCAAGAAATAGTACTACATATGCTACCTGTTAACATTTTTTTTGAACGGAAATCACACATAATGTATACGGCGGCTGTTTGAAGTGGAGTGTGGCCACAAGAGTTTTTTACGACAAGAAAGTATATTGAAGTTGAAGGGAAAATTCTATAGGCTGGTAGTTAGACCAACTATGGGAGCAACGAAGATTGAATTGGCGGAAATGGGGATGTTAAGGTGGTGCGATGAAAAAACCATGTTGGACAAGATACGGATTTCGGGGTTGAGTTAGGTTGTGCATATCAGCTATGAATTGAGAGTAGGAAGACTGCGATTGTTTGGAAACATCCGACGGAGATAACGAATAGCATCGGCTAGGAGAGTGAAAGCTGTTATATTTCAATGGATATAGCCAAGTCTAGTTGATTTAGCAGTAGTTTCAAGTATTATTTTGTCTTTGCTTAAAGGTAAGGTGTTCTTTTTATGTATTATTTTGTTTCTATCTACACAATGTTAATGAGTCCTTTCTTCTTTTCTGTTATTGAATCTTTTACCACACAATATTGTATATTCTTTTAATTTCTTTGGATTTATGTCTTAGTTTCTCTTGGAGCACAAGAAATATTCAAGCTTCTTCCTCATACCTTTGTAGACTCAAATAGGCTTCCAGAACTATTTGACACGGTAATGTTGAGCTTTTTAATTATCTCTCTTCTCTTATTTGTTTCCATGTCATATTGTTAATGAGGAAGAACACAAAGTCCTATGACCATTGTTAAAATCCTATGCTAATAGCAGCAAATCTATACTTTCATAGGAAGGATATTTAATTGCATCACATTTGACTTATTCTGGTAGTATAACTGATTTTGCTTTTAGGCTGGCAAGCTTTCCCAGTCCAGACGAGCTTTCCAAGTGTATGGCTGTGTTGTGACTTGTGAAGACATGGTTGAATGCAGTGATCCTATTGAAGTTTTTGATAAAGTACGTAATGTTGCCTTGACTTTTAGGTTCTTCCTGTTCCCATTTCTTCGGGTCTTAATGAGTAGCTTCATATTGCTTTTTGAGGAGCATTGTCATGAGAACAACATTGTCTTTCTCTTGTATAAATAATATAATGTGGCATTTCAGGTTGATTACTATGCCCATCCTGAACGATACAAGCCAATATTTCACGAGAAGGTTGCTCCGTATGCTTCTGTTATAGGTCTGTAAAAATTATTATTTGAAGTACAATCTTTTTTTCCACTGGGTTTTGTTTCTTTCTGTTAAATGCTAACCACATTAACTAATATAGTAAACTTACTAAGGCTACCTTTTTGTGGTGCACATGAGGCATATCTCCTCTGTTCACATAAAAATGAAATTTTACACTTGCAAATATATCCTAGTTTAGAAGTAGTTTGTATATTGACATTAATATCGATTTTAAGGCACACTTTTTCTAATGTTTCAATAATGTAGTTTTCTTTTTAACTTCATGTTCATGCGAAGCAAGTTCTTATGGCTATATTTTTCTGGACTTCTGTGAAAATGGAAGTGCAATTTTATTAGACATGCTATGTGAGGGGAGAGAGTAGTTAATAACCGAAGTATTTGGAGGATTATTTCTCAAGTGATACAGACACATCTGGCTTCATGTCTTGGCTTAAAAGACCAACTACAATCCCCTAATGGTGTACATGCTTTTAAGATAGTCATTCTCTAATGTTGCATTACTGCATTATGCTTCAAGATATTAGTGTGTTTTGGAGTATGATGCCTCTTATGAAACAAGGACATTCTATGAACATAAATAGTGGCTAGCTGACTTTGTTTTGGGTGTTGGAAACATGTTTCATTTCTAATTCGGTTCTTCAGTTCATTAATATATTTAGCATTTCTATTATCCTGCATCAGATACTTAAGTGGTTTTATCATATGCGCCCTAAGAGCAGTTAATTGCATGTATCGGTTCTTCAGCTCATTGATATGTATAGCATTTCTAATATCATGCATCAGATACTTAAGTGGTTTTATCATATGTGCCATGAGAGCAGTTAATTGCATGTACTGGGAGAGAAGATATCCTCGCTTATTGACTTACAAGCAGCTACAGGATCTAATGAACAAAGGCTGTCCTCTTGTTGGGATTTGTGATATAACTTGTGATATAGGAGGATCTATAGAATTTGTGAACAGAACCACATTAATCGACTCACCTCTTTTCAGGTATACTGTTTCTCTGCAATTTAAGGTATACTGTTTCTCTGCAACTTTATCGTGAACTCCACACTGTTGAACTCATTATGCATTTTTCATATTATAATAATTTCTGTTTGTTATCACTCTATGAGGAGTTATACTTTGTTCTTTGACATGAGCCCATTTTGTTGCAAATCAGATAGCTAGGATCGAAGAAACACACCCGAATAAATGAATAAATGCAGTGAACACAATGAACAAAACAGTGGGGAAAACTTTGATACTATTGTACTTCCAGAGGGACAAATGTACATGTTCTAATCTTAAATGGAAAAGAAACCAACTACTATTAAACAATGCTAAAGACAATTTCTCTAAATACCTAAAAGCTAGGAACCATAAATCAAATTAAAATACCCACGTACTGTTGTTTGCAACTTCACCTAACTTAGTCAAACAACTACCAAGTCAGAATTATTTCAACACTCTCCCCCTTAATTTTGCTTTGGTTCTTTTAGGTCCTCGACTCCCAACAAATCACGCATCTCTCCGAACTTTACTTGAGCGAGTGCCTTGGTAAGAATGTATGCCTTCTGGTCTTTGCCACTTACTTCTTCTACTCATATCAAGCCTTTCTCAATACATCCACGAATAAAATGAAACCTTGTGTCGATGTGTTTACTCCTTCCACAAAACACCGGATTTTTTTTATTAGGGCTATAGCCTATAGCGGATTTGTTATCCACAAACAACTTTACACATTCAGCCTCCGAACCCGTCAACTCTGTCAATAAGCTCCCTACCGATGGCTTTTGTCCCTTCCAAGCCTTTTAGGTGTCACATCTTTCACACCCTTGGTTGATACACGATTGAGGATATAAACTGCTTGTCGCACTGCTTCTCTGATAGTTCATGTGATACTTCCATTGTCTTTATTAAAGCTCTTGTTGTTTCCATAATGGTTCTATTCCGTCGTTCAACCACCACATTCTGTTCTGCGGAATAGGGGGCTGTTAGTAGATGTTTAATCCCATCTTTGACGCAAATTTGTTGCGAGTTAAAGTCACTTCTTATATCTGTTCTCAACCTATTTACCTTGTGCGTGTTCTCGGCTTCAACCCGCGTCTTAAACTTCTTGAATATCGGGAACGCTTCATCCTTTGTTTTGACTTTTGATCACAAACACTCACATATATCTGCTGAAGTCCTTGACGATCAAGAAAAATGACGGTTTCCCGCAGCAGTCTATAGTGTTGTTGTCCTAGAGATCCGCGTGTAGCGGTTCTAAAGGGCTACCAGTGCGATATTGGACTTCCTTTGTGAAAGGAAGAATTGTCTGTTTTTGCAACCAAACACCCTTTACAGACTTGTTGGGTGTCTCAACATCAGAATATTGCTTGATCGAGGCCACTAGTTGCAAGTATTTATCCGGATCCGAGTCGAGGAGTGTTCTAATGAGCACCCTGTCTTCAAGAGTTGCACCTCTTAATTTTCTTGCAAAATTGTCTATCGAGTCTGCCTACTTCATTCTCGAGCCTTGAAAGTTGCTCTTGAGGGCGTGTAGCCTCGCCTTTTGTACATGATTGGCAACCAGCTATCTCAACTTCAAGGATTCTCGTATTCTCTTGTGGTCTTCTTCTTTGCTACATGTAATAGGATATCTTCAGGCAGCGCTTGGAAGATGAATGCTCGTGCCGACTTGTTTTTCTTCTCATCCACCTCCACCCTGGCGGGTGATTTGATCATCTCCCAAATTCCTTGAGCTTCCATGATTTCTTCGATCCTAGCCATCTGATTTCCAACACTGGAAAGGGACACTACCGCCCTCCTTCCCCAACGATGTCACGATCAACATATCCTCGAGCCTTGGGCTTAAATAAATCTCTGATACCGAGTGTTGGAAATCAGATAGCTAGGATCGAAGAAACACACCTAAAGAAATGAATAAAGGCAGTGAACACAATGAACAAAAACAGTGGGGAAAACTGACACTATTTTACTTACAAAGGAACAAATGTACACGTTCTAATCTCCACCAGACAGTTCAATTTCTTCTACACTTCAACGATTGTTCTCTCAGGTATACGCATGGGTTTTTGTTTTATAAGTTGTTTCAAGTCTCAATATCAGAATTTGTTGATTGATAAAAAGGTAAAATAGTCTTCTGCAATCACGAAAAAGGATTTGCCTTCAAGCTTTTACCATTTGATCAATCGAGAAAACTCTGTGATTTTTAGCTCTTCTTTTTTAAATTTCAACTTTTATTACCCAACCAAACCAGTACAAATAAAGTTACCACCAAACCTCCTAACAAGCAAAGTAACCAAACTTGAAAAGGTACAAGAGACCAACAATGAAAAACCAATACAACAAATCAAGCTATCATGACTACCACATTGCCTCGAATTAGGTAGTAGACTTAAAGAGTTGATTACAACCCAGACAACAAATTACCGAAACCATTTTCAAGGTATTGTTCTTTAATCATTTTTTGTTCAAGTCTCAAGTAACCTTTTGTTTGTTAATGTTTATGTTTAATACGTGGTAGTATTAGCTGTTGAGCTATGATTACTTTTTATTAATATATGTTTTGGTATAATTCACTATATATTTTGGTTTCATATTTGTTATTGTAATATTTTAGTTTAAATTACATAAAAAAGCAAAAAGTGGAGAAGAAATGCAATATTACAGATAATTATAAGCATTCAGACATTTTAAAAAACAAACAACATAATATGATGAACATTCAGACATCTAATCCACCTCCTAAAAACATTCAACACCTAACTACATGGATTTTAAGAGTTTAGTTATCTATTTTAATGCTTCTGCTATTTTCCTAAATGATTTTCATGTTACACAATTTGATAAATTAAAAAAAATATGGGGCGTCGCATTTCTTTAAACATGTTTGTAAAGTATATTGTTCAGACGGTTATCTTAGTGAACATACACATACAACTCGCTTTATCATCTAAAAGATTCTGACTCGGAATAAATTAAATAAAGATACCCACGTACTGTTGTTTGCAACTACCCAAACATCCAGTTGTCCACTACTTTCACCTAACTTGGTCAAACAACTACCAAGTCAGTATTATTTCAACATATATAACAAGGTACATTGCTGTTATGATGTCTTTCATCTCATGCTCTCTCCTTTTTCTTTAGAAAATAAGTTACTTGGCACATATTTTGTTATTGTGAATGAAATCCAAATACTTATCTTTTGTCAATCTTTATAACAATATGGTTCTTTCTGCTAGATATGACCCATCTGGTGACTCCTATCATGAAGACATTGAGGGTGATGGTGTAATATGCCTAGCTGTTGACATTCTGCCAACTGAATTCGCCAAAGAGGTGCGGTGTGTTAGTTGACTAATTAAAAAATAATAGTCAGTTATTATTTAAGTTTATTTCCTATTTTAGTGATCAGTTATGAGACATTCTGCCAACTGAACTCACTCTTTTCCCTTTCTATTTACTAGAACCCTAAATCAGGAAACAAAAATCAGCCTCTAATATTAATCTTCAAAGGAGAAAAGTATCATTTGTGGAGTTTGAAAATGAAGACTTCATTGAAGTCCTTGGAGCTTTGGAATTTGGTGGAGAATGGATATGAAGAGCCAAATCCAGCAAAGCCTCTAGCTCTAACCCCATAGGATTGGATGTTGAGGTATTTCCCTGCATTGCTACAACAACATCCACAGAGGCTTGGGAAATACCGAAGAAATAATTCTTGGATAGTAAAAAGGTAATCATCATGAATTTGAGGCACTAGTCATGAAAGATAAGGAACCGATGCAAGTATTTCTCTCTAGAGTGTCTGGCTTGTTGGTCATATGAGAACATATGGTGAATTTGTAAGCAATGAAACCATTGTAAGTAAGGTTTTTAGGAGTTTAACCAAGGAGTTTAATCATGTTGTTGCAATTGAGGAATTTCTAAGGATATATCAGCCTATATCTTAGATGAGCTAATGAGTTCTGTGATTGCACACAAAATGGATTCAACATGTCAAATGAAAAGGGCGATGAAAAAGCATTCAAGTGAAAGGGAATTTTTCATTTAAAGGGAAGACAGATTGATCTGGTGGATCTTCTCGTGGTCATGGACAAGCAAGAGACATTTATTGAGGATGAGGCTGAGGACATTGAAGAAGTTTAGGCACCATGAAGCTGACTCTTGACCAAGCAAAAAGATTAAAAGATCACTTCACATAAAAGGTGGAAGAGGAGACTGAGTTATATGTAGGCTATTCCTCGACTACGAATGTGGTAAATGATGTCGGGTACATTGATAGTGGTTGCTCGCACCATGTTTTGTTCAAATTCCATATTCCGAGATCTTGATGAAACAAATTAAGATGTAGTCCAACTTGGAAACGAACTAAAGATTGAAGTTAAAGGCTAAGGCGGGATTAGGTATTGGTGGTGTTGTTGAACTTAACGAAGAAGGCATTTGGATGTTTCATGATCCAAAAGAAGGAAATTCTAATTAAGTTGCTATAAATATTGAAGATCCACTATCGGTAGTTCCATATGACTTTGTGAACCCATCTCGCACTACCTAGATAATGGCAGTTCTTCAAATTCATCTCCTTCATCACCAGGAAGTATCAATTCATTCTTAAGTTCACCTATTTCATCCTTGAGCAATAACATTCTATTTCCACAATCTGTGCCACCTGGGGATACTTACGTTACGATGATACTCAAAAAGGTTTAAGATGTTTACAACTCATGCCCTTTTGCTTTGTATGTGCCACACCCAACTAGATATGAAGAAGTGTTCAAAGTCCTCACTGGCAGAAGGCTTTGACAGAAGAGTTGCAAGCTATTGAGAAAAATATAACATGGGAGCTGGTTAATGTTCCAAAAGGCAAGAACGTGGTAGGACTGAAGTAGGTATTTAGAACATAGTATAATGCCGATGGAACTATTCAAAAGTACAAGGCTCGTCTCATGGCAAAAGGGTACTCGCAGTAGCAAGGCATAGACTGAGGAGACCTTTTCTCCCATTGCTCGATTTAAAAGTGAAAATTATGTTGGCATTAGCTGCCCATTTTAAGCTACATATTTTTCAATTTGATGTGAAGTTTGCTTCCTTAATTGGTGATTTGGAGGAAGAAGTATATTTTGCCCAACCTTGATTTGTTGGTTTTGATGGTTATGAAAACATCTATGGACTATGGGTTACGAAAAGCTTTGTATGGCCAAAAGCAGGCTCTGCGGTGTTGTATATCAATATTCACTCATTCTTTCGAGAAAGTGGATTCATAAGAAGTGAGAAGGAGCCTACTCTCTACCTTTAGCAACAAGGTAATGGAGAATTTTTATTAGTTTGTCTCACGCTGTGTTCCCGAGATATAGTAAGAAAAGAAAAGAAAGGAAAAGAGAATTAATGGGAGAAAAGAAAAGAAAAGAA
>JAUEJL010097130.1:0-13597 GCA_032274825.1 Drosophyllum lusitanicum
TAAACCTTTGCCTTGGCCCGCATTGGTTGTAGGTTCTGCGCCGAACCGCCGGTCTTCTGTATTATGTGATTACATGCATTTGTATGGATTATTGCCATTGGCTATTGTGGTTTTGCTTCCTCTCACTTAGCTTTGTGCTAATTCCCCACTGTTGAACTGTTTTGCAGGTTCAGTGTTTGTAGCTTAGTTTTGTTAAAGGGAAGATTGACCAGCACTCTGATATATGTTTAAAATTGAGACGAGCCATATTTTGTTTTGTAACACAACAGATGATATGATGTGTGTATCTTTTGAACGGCTGTAAATATTTGTGTTTTATGTAAATACTTTAATTGATGCTTCTGCAGCGTATTTAAAAAAAATATGGCTTGGGATTTTACGGTGTTACACGTGTCCAACTACAAACATGCGAAGTATGATTTTATTATTGTTATTTTTTGTTTCATTGAAGTCTTATCAAGATAAAGGAATCAAGTTATTGTTTTAGTTAATATTATGCTTCTAGCACGTTTATTCATGACAAATGAACTGCCAATTGTGAAAAAACTTTGATGGTTGATTTTGACAAAGTTTAAGCGTTATTTTAACACGTAAGTTTTTTGTCTTTAAATGTACTTTCATTATTTGTTTATCTAGACAAATGATGAAACTTTTTTATATCGTTCATATATATGTGTATCATTTGTGACTTTAGTGTTATGATAAAGTAAAACCGATCCCCGCTATAATAAAATTCTAGCTTTATCCCTGGGCAAATCGAATTCATTGCATAAAATGGCATTTTAAGCAAAGTTTATTACTTTTGGTGAACTTTGCCCTAAAAATTAAAAAAATTAGACTTATAAAAAATTGATGATGCTTAAAAACTCACAATAAAATAAAACAAACACCCCTTTTGTTTATCCAATTTTGAAATTGTAAACACTCGAACTTATTTCATGTATTTAATATTTGTTGACGAAGAAAGTCCATCGATCGAATGTCAAAGTCGGTGACATCCTCAATGACGTGCTACACAATCACCAATAATGTAATTTAGTCAAATCGTATCTACTAACAATACATTTGTCATAAGGCCATGCCTAGTGGTCTTTTCGAGAGTCTTCGGGTTGCTCGGGTTCTAATGGTTTTACCCCCACCCCCCCCCCCTCGGGTTAGGGGGTCGGTTTCCCCAACCCAACCTCACCCGCATATTTCCCTTTTTATACTGTGTAAAAGAGAGTAAAAAGAGAAAAAATATTGGGTTGTTTGTATTAGACTATACTTGAGTTTCGGGTAAAAGAGAGAAAATGAGGAAATAAATGATGTGACACTAATGTGGCATTTGGGTGCTACTCATGGTCTAAGTATTAGAAAATATTGGAAATTCATTTCAATACTAACATTCACTAAAATGAATTAATGAATGTCATAACATAGGTCTAAATCGTGTTTTTAAAGCCATTATAGATCCTCATCATCGAATTTTTTTTAAAAATAATGTGTTTTCTAAAGAAATTATCAGAAGTAATGTAAGTCTCTCAAAGTTTATAAAAGTAGAGTTTTTGGGATTTGAGATCCCGAATTTGATTGAGAATTCGGGATTTAAGATCCCGAATTTGCCACATGTCACGTAGGTGCACTTCCCAGCTTTTTCTTTGTCATTTTCAATGCATTTGGTGGTTGTACTTAGTCAAATTCGGGATCCTAAATTCTGAATTCTTCATCAAATTCGGGATCTTAAATCCCGAAAACTCTACTTTTGAAAATTTTGAGAGACTTGCATTACTTTAATAATATTTATGGAAAATGCATTATTTTTAAAAAAAATTCCCTCAACATATCATTAGAGTTAATTATATTTTTTGTCACTGTGGTTTACCAATTTTAACAGTTATAGTCCCTAGACCTGGAAATTTACGGATCCAGTTCCTCTCTACCCGATTTTATTGTATTTTTTGTCCCTCTCAAATTGGAAAGGACTAAACTGCCCTTCCTTCGTTATTGTATCCCTTTTCTTTTATTTATTAACTTATTTTAGATTATTTAATTATATTTTAATCCTTAGAAAAGATGTTTAACTCTCTCTCTCTCTCATACTTAGTGAGAGGTCTTGTAACTTGTAAGGTGATCACTACCTTATGATTAGTCAGAAGAGCATAGAGTTGATCACTACTTTGGCTAATGAGACATTTTATACGTGATCACTACTTTGACTAGTGACACATTGTGTACATGATCACTAGCTTGCTTAGTGAGACGTGGTAAATGTCATTGCTACATTTTTAATGAGATGTTGTAAAAGGTAATCATTACCTTGCATAGTGAGACGAAGAGTTGATCACTACCTTCTTAATGATACATTGAACGGCGATCTCTTCTGCTCAAGAGAGACAATAGTAAAGACAAACTATTGGTCGACGGTCAAGGAGTAGATGTAGGTTGGATTCGTTAACATTCCATCAAACCACTGTACATACGGGTGTTATCATTCTCTTTCCTACTCTTTTACATACCTACACATTTATTATTTGTTTGTGTAATGCTTAAAACTTTTAATCTATGGTCTAGAAAATATTCAAACCCCTTTACTTTTTACACAATTGTCGTTGAGCCTTGTTTGGTGAAAGGGTGGAGGATATTGCCTACGACAACTATGGAGGACGAAATAGCTCATAATTTGAGAAATGGTTCAACAAGGGAGAAATCTTAGGTACGTGGTTGAGGAAAGAGATTTGGAGGTGGGGGATTTTGATTTAAAATTCCAATCCTACCCTTCGTAATTGATTTATATCATTTTAATATCTTTTAAATTACAAAAATACAATATCTGATCTCAGTCTTTAATTTAGTAAATATAATGGTCTATTTTCATTCCTTATATTATATATAAACAGGATGTTGACTTCATACACACACAAATGTGCGTTCATCCCTTACCAACCAAAACAAATATAAATGAAGAAAAGTTAGCATATCCATATGTCATTCATATTCTTACTAACCTCATGAATCAAGAATGCTTAGATCCCTTGATCAAACAGTGATGTTATAAGTGAAAATAATTAAAAACATGCCAAAAAAGCAATAGATATTAAAGTTACCTTTATCAAGTTTCTCAACGTCTTGCTCTTCGCTATTTATTGGATGATGGGCTTGTTCAGATCCTTTCTTGGGAACATAAAAGTTATTGGACCATTTTAGAACTCAAGGATGTCCCTAATGAATCAAAAACCCGACATCTAGTACTAAAGGACGTTAAAAAAAATCTAGTACTAAATCCCCTGGAATTAAGGGGATTTGGAATCCAATTCTGGGAAGTCCATTGTTTGGTTTACCATTTAAAGGATGGAATTGGGATCCTTCCTCCTTGACTTTCCTTCATTTAAGGGAATACAAAATCCTTCCCACCCCTAAGGAATTCACATTCCCTTCATCTCCAAGGGCACCCCCGTTGCTTCATCTTCACCGCCACTACTGAACCTTTATCTCTTTCAACTGTCGCCGACTGGACTACCTTCATTGTCGAATGCACCCTATCCTAGCTCCAGCAAACCTAGCGGGGCCAACATCCTTTCCCACCCCCAAATGCTTTGATTAGGGTGGCGATAGTGGTGGCGATTAGGGGTGGAAGGTGATGGGGGGAGGTGGTTAGCCATTCAAATTCCAATTCCAATTATAAAACAAAACACAATAAGCAAGGATTTAGATTACAAATCCAATTCCTTTTTACACATTCCAATTCCATTGAAAAACATTCTACAAACCAAGCGTTCATTAAGAGTTTCTTGTGCTTCTTTGTTCATTCCTTGGGTTTTCTAATTAATCATAGGTCGAAATTTTTTCCGATATGCATCAAAGAGTTCTTTGGTTGCATTTTTTTCATTCTTATTCATAATATTTTAGTTTAATATTCCTTATTAACATAATTTTCATCTATTAGTCTTTGCAATCCAGATAAAACGAAGTCCAAGTATTGTAGTTCATACGAACAATGAACACCCCTACTTTTAGATATATATGGTTGATTTTATATATTACGATGTTTTTTTATGTGTTTGATGATTTGGGACAATTTTGGTGAATTTATGCTTATGTTGACTATTTTAGTTGTCAAAATTAGAAGATAAAAACTTCTATAATATCTCGCTTTCTTAAATTTTATTATTTAATAGAAGTATGATATCAAGTTCGAATGAAGAGAACGGTGCGAGGTACAAATACAACTAGTCAAATCTCAAGAAAGTCGTTGCTCAATTTTATAAAATATAATGTTGGAAGCAATCTCCAAAAGTAAAACTGGTATCTTTTTTTATATTGAAACCTACGTGACCAGTGATCGTTTAAAGATTATAAAATTGGTTATGACAGATTCATAGAACATGACAAAGCCCTGATCTGATTTCATCACCTATGAGCAAGCAATAACTTTCTTACAGCAAATCAAGCCAAGTTAAGAGATTATTATTATAAACAAGTGCCCTCAAATCTTGTTTTCACTCATTTATCGATCGACACCATTTTCAATCTCAGGTCTGTTGTTCCATCTTCATCATCTTCTGCTGTTTGTGATCTAGCTTCTTTATCGCTGTGTTTCTGTTTTTATAGGTTTACAAAGTTAAAGCTTTTTGATTAAGAGCTTTAATGGTGGATATATGTTCTTGTACATATTGTCTGCTTCTGATTATGGCGGTTTCTTGATTTACGAAAGCTTGATAATTTTTCTTCTAGTTCAAGAATGTTGGAGGGAGGGTTGAATGAGTTCGTTCTACTTAATTTGGGTATTTGCTAAAAGTGGAAAATTTCAACAAAATTTCATCCATTCTTGTTATGGTTCTTGTTTTTATTTGTCAGTTAAAACCCATAAAAGAAAAAACAAAAAGATGTTGAATTTTGTGTTGTGTTCAGAAGAAGTTAAAGATACAAACTTATAATCAACTTCGTGTCAATTGGTAGGTGCATAGAGATCGATAGTTGACCATGACAAATGTGTTCATAAAAGAGTGTTGTTGTTTCTTGAAGAAGCTAAGAAACCCCAGTCGAATTATTCAGCATGCTCTTCTTGCTGCCGAGACATCATGTTAGTAGCAAAGACTACATATATGACACAAGATTTCGGGTGAACGAAGTAATCTTATTGTACATTTATGTTTTATGTCACAGTTTCCATCAATGAAATCGAGGCGTTATATGATCTTTATGAGAGATTAAGCTATGCCATCATTGAAGATGGTCTTATTCACAAGGTATACACATATCCTTTACTTTGAAGAAATGACTAAACAAAACTGATTATTTAGCTTGCTTATTTTTCATAAAGCTATTTTTATCAGCCCTGAGCCTACTCCGAACACTTCATTCAAGTAGGGTCATAATCCATTACTCATTATACATTTCCAAGTCACGGTTTTGGTCATTGTGAGTGTGTAGAGTGTCACTATGATTATTCAGAATCACTATTCAAACTGCACACCAAACACCCCTTCAAAATGTCAAGCACTACAGTCAACTATTGAATAAAAGATTAAGAAGCAAGTGTTTACACCATTTCGTCAACAGGAAGAGTTTCGGCTTGCACTATTCAGCAATAGCAGCATGCAGAATCTGTTTGCAGACAGAGTGAGTAAACATATTTGAATTTGCCTTGGTTAAAATGTATGTTTTCTCCCAAAAGATTTTGACTTTTGTTTTCTTGATTGCATTACTACAGCTGTTTGACACATTTGACATCAAGAAAAATGGGGTTATCGAGTTTGATGAATTTGTTCGATCTCTAAGCGTTTTCCATCCTGATGCACCCGAATCTCAGAAAATTGAATGTATGTTACATGTAACATGAGTTAATGATTTATAGTTCTATACCAAAATGGTGTTTGACTCTTCTTAAAAGTCAAATTGACTAGCTTTGAAACTTGTGATTTATGAACCACCTTCCATAATTAATGATACAAACATTTAATGATCTCATTATAGTCATGTTCAGTTTATATGACTTGAAGCACACGGGCTTCATAGAACGCGAAGAGGTAAATGAAAACACACTAAAGTTTCCACATTTTGTAAAAGTTCGATTATTTACTGAACTCTAATCACGGGAATACTTGAAAATTTTGAAGTTGAAGGAGATGGTTTTGGCTCTATTGAGTGAAATGAATGTTGATTTATCAGCAGATGAAGTTGAATCTATATTGGATAAGGTAGTGATCATGGGATTATATCAACTTCTGGTCTTTAATTTTGACTTTGTAGTCTTGAAATTTGACTCTTTCTTCATATATTTGGTCAGACAATTTTGGATGCAGATACAAACGGGGACGGTAAGATTGATTTAGAAGAGTGGAAGTCATTTATCTCAAAAAATCCAGCCATTCTCAAGAACATGACTCTTCCCCTTCTTAGGCAAGTTCTAATTCTATTTATTATCTCACACTTTTATTTCTGCAATATGTACAAGCTAATGGTACTTCATCACAAGCCATTTTTTTATTTATTATATTATTTAAATTTTTATTGGTTTCAACACCACAGGGAGATCACTCAAGCGTTTCCAAACTTTGTATTACATACTCAAGTCCGTGATCTAGAAGTAGTAGTAGCATGAGAGGTGACAAAGTCAAATCTCTACAAGTCCTGTTTCTCTGTAACATTCTTGAATTCATTTATATTTTTTCCTTTTCGCATGTTCTGTGATCATTTTATCTTTACTTTTTTTTGGTTTGTCAATGACCTTTAGTTAGTTAAAATCATAGTTATTCATTTTTGACATTTGATAAGACATCATGTTTTAGTAGCGTTTGACGAGTTATTGTCAAGAATGGCAATTTTCGTGATAAAAGATAATGATCTTTTATATAACAATGACTATTATCGAGTATATGAACGATCATGTTGGATTTCTTTACGGGATATTAGAATGGATCCTATTATTATATAACTTGAATGAACGATTGTAATATCATGTATTTTGAAGTTTATGGTCTCTATAAGAAGCGTAATATGATCCATTTAGCTACTAGAATCAAACTTGGATGGTATTGTAGTCACAACCCTCTATCTTGGTGGTTCTTCCAAGAGCAGTCGGACCGGTCCAGATTGTGCACCTCTAGACATATATCCAGATAAACATATATATAAAACACAAAAAATAAAAGAAAATTTGGCTATAGAAACACACGAAAACATGAAATAAAAGCATTAATTTGTTTTTAATTACGAAATAAATTACATAATCACAATCCCATGATTCATTCATTCATATATATAATCAAATATCATAGGGTTGCTTGCCGGTGAACTTGACTTCAATTGGGCTAACGTTCTTCCCAATCGACCTCATGTTTTGACCCACACCTTGCCGGCCGGCGTTCACCTTCTCCGGGTAAACACCATCTTTGGGGTGCAAATACTGTACTTCACCGTTGGGGAACACCCTGTAGAACTGATATTTGATCTTGTATTTAGACCTCAATCTTGTCCCCAGAGCCAAACACTGCTCCTTCCTCGCCAATTTCAACAAATTAGGTCCTTCCCTCATAATCGCAGCGCCGCCGGTGGGCATCTCGAAGATCTGCTCCTTTGGGGATTCCCATGTGATGACGTAGAATTCCTCCACCTGCGCTTTCCGGAGCAACCCGCCGGTGCTTCCGGCGAAGATCGGAGATGGGGTGTTGGGGTCGAGTTCTGGCGGGGTGAATCCGACTGGAGCTTCTTTAGGTGGAGCTGGTGCTGGAGGTGGAGCTCCTTCGGGGGCGGCGGCCTTGACGGTGAATGAACGGGAGGCGATGTTGAGGTTTTTGACGGCGGTGAAGGAGGACTGTTTCCATGGAGAAACGGGGTTTGAGAGGGTTGGGGTGAAGAGAGAAGCTTGGGTAGCCATGGCCATTGGAGATTGAGGTTGAAGATGAAGATGGTGAAGTGTATGTGTGTAGGAATGTAAGGAGGGGGAAGATGGATTATGTGGAGATGATTGTGGGTAAGTGGGATAAGGTGATATGGAATGACCAATCAGAATGCGTTATTTTGATACGCTCCTGTATTTCTGCTATTTTTCTTATTCCTTTTTAAGATAATTTGATAATTATTTATGAGTATGGTTATTTTATGCATGTTACAGAGTTGATCTATAAATACTTAGACCAACGGTGAAAGCGTTGACGGGAGGAGAAGGCAGAGGTGATGACAGAAACTCGATATCATGATTTGAAGAAACGTGATTATATTTTTTATACAAGTCGTCGATAATTATAGACAATAATGTCAAGTGTTTAGTGATTATAGTTAAAAAAAGTTGAATGATTATAAAATATTTTTAAAATGACAAAACTAAGAGTTTAGCTAAATGAAATGTTATAAAGAGTAAATATGATATTTGTAAATTAAGGTGGACAAATACGATATTTTAAGTTTTAAAAATTACATAGTTGAAATTTTCTCTAATAAGTTTGATTCAAATTAAATTCAATTTTGATCAAGAAAGTTGAAATCTGACTTTAATTTTACCATAACAAATTACTCAGATTTGATAATTAATTTTTTTTATCTAAATCAATTGTTATGATTATCTAATAGATTTTATTCATGTTAGTCTTTTATTAATTAAAAATGATATATCCTCCTACTCACCATAAGATGACATGTGAAGTCCACTAATTCTCTTTCTTCATCTTCTCCAATGATATTGACACTTGTATTGATCTTGTGAGTAAGAGGATAAGTAGGAGGAAAAAGTAAGAAGAAATACCACCTCTCTTTATTAATATTAGATGTAACAAAATATACATATAATTCACATATGACATGCATAATGTGTCTGTCAGATACTCTATACATCTAGTATATATCTCGTTTTTATATCCATTTGTTAACATACTTTAAAAGGTTATTGTTTTTATATTATTGTAAATTAAAAGTTTGGAAAAGTTTGTGAATTTTATTGTTATGGTAAGTTGGTAATATCCCCTATAACCTTACCCTATCTTACTTATCTTAATTAATACTAAAAATATTATCAGATTGCTAAAAATTTGTAAGAAATACACAATTGGATCCTATGTATTTTATGACTCACTAAATTCATAATTGTATATCTTTTTAATTACAACATTTTGTGAGTTTTAAAAAAAAAGGAAATTAAAATTTTCTTGTAAATTGTCAAGAAATTCACATTCACAAAAACGCATCAAGATGCATAATGTTCTCGTATATTTATAAATTGTATTTATGTTAGCACAAAATATAACTTGTGCAAGTTTTTTTTCTTTTTTTCCCCGACCATTTTTATTTCTAATCATTCAGAGTTTCATACGTATCTTTCATTACGAAGAATGAATTTGACCCTCAATCATCAAGAAGATGTCATATTTACAAAAATTTCGCCCATACACAATGGCATAGCCCATTTATATTTGACACAAAATAGTCAAAGACATTCCAGATTATGATCTGTAGGTTCTGGATTCCAGCTGCTGATCAACTTTCCACCACTGGTGAATACCATGAGCTTCCTTTAAATCACGGGCATGACTCAAATTCATCGTCAGATTTGCTGATGGAAGCAGGTGTAGCGGCTCGTGTGATTCCTTCCCAATAGCATCCATGAATAGACCCGCAATTGAATGTTGTGCAGCCAGCCGTTCCACTCCTGCCGCCCTGATACTCTCCATCTTTCTTCTATGTCCAAAATACCCTATATACTCTGAGCAGATGTGATCACGCGGATTCACATACAAACATGGGACCCACGCTGCCAAATCGAGAAACGAATTGCTTCTTTGCTGATGATTCTTTTTAATCTTCACAGCAGCAGCAAGTCCTGCTGTCACAAAACTGCTAGCGATTCTGAGCCCGTGCTTGACTTTCTTGTTCTTGATATTCTCAATTGGGGCCGAAACAAATGGTGGATTGAAAAGATGAGATTCAAGAAAAACCCTGTTTTTCACCATGTTCTTCCCTGCAAGCATGGCCATGGCTGACCCAAGGGAATGACCGGTTAACCAGATGTTTGAATTTCCAGAAGTAACCAAGTTTCTGACAGCTTGCATGGCGATCTCGAATCTTGATGATTGATGTAATATGTTTTTGACAAAGTGGATATCTAGTTCCAAGTCTCGAGAAAATGCATCGCCTTTGGTTACTGTGCCTCTGAAAGCAATGATGTGAGATGGGACTGAGGGAGATGAGAGGGTGTTGTCTGGTAACGGCTCGGGTTTGAATCTGTAAATGGCCCCAAAGATGGATGAATCAGCATCATCTATGAGTTGACTTTGTAAGTCAAAATGGAAGAACTTCCACCAAGGAGGAGCAAGTGCTTCTGAGCCATGACGGTTTTCCTGGCGGTCACGCTGCATGATGTATACACCTTGAACCATGCATGCAGCAATCGACCTTCGATGATCGACATCAGTCCTGAATCAAGCAGGCAAATATTAGTTTGTGTGTGGGTGACACAATAATATTAGATGCAAACACATGATCTGGGCTAAGCGGACAATGTGTTTGACGAACTGTCTAAAGAAAGTTAGCGGGGGGGAAAACTCTTACCAGTCGATAGCAGTCAAGTGTAAGGGCCCAGAAAGCTCAAAAGTATCCCTTTCTGATGCCATTACATCTATGTTAATCCTTGTGGTCTGTTCTTGACTTCTTGATTCAGTCAAAGATATACTGCAAAATCACAAAGAACAAAGAAGTAAGCATACATTCAACTAAATCAAAACATAATCTAGAGAAACTAATTTTTTAACGGTCAAAACGCTACAAAGAGTTTGCAACGGTTATTTGAAACACAAACAGACACACGTACGTAGAGAATGCACACAAAAGAAACAATCAGTTATTGTTTAGCAAACTGCAACTCAAGTAGTAGCTTAAGCTCTCCTATATAACGAATACAAATCGTAACTAACCTAAATCCTTCATTTGAAAATTTAAGTTTACCTGAGAATCGAGCTGGACAATTTGACAAGTTAGTTCCTGTAATAATAGTCGGTCATCTACATAAGCTAGAAAAACAGTAACGATCTAATGTGGTCTTTGAAAACAATAAATTAATTGCTATAGGCTAATGAAAAACAAAGGAGACTAAGGCAATAGAAAGCGTTTAGGGTCTTGTTTCCTCATAGTCAACACCTTTCCTCGGTTAATTACCTTCCATTTGTACCATCTGCCCTGAGTTTTATATTATAAATCCAGTGACAACTTGTACCTCTTTTGCATCGTGGAATTGCTGGCATCTCATGTGCTCGTTTATCTTCCAATGATTTCAACTTAGAATTCATAGAATCAAAGCTTTCGAGACCTCTAGTTGAATCAAGGCACACACACTTTCAACACTTGGCAAGAGATTAATAACTAGTATTTTGACTTCTTTGTGAACTAAAGCGATTATCTAGGCCATTCAAGAATTGAAACAACCTCTTTTCCTCCTTTTGTTTACCAGAACAAATTTAATCGAATCAAATAAGTGAACAGAGATGCTGTTGTTCATCAATCATTATAATGTAGCTCTGATATGATTAAGAGTTTGCTAGGGTGATTTGAAGAACACACACTTACACACAAAGAGAATGCACATGAAAGAAACAATCATCAAATGAATTTCTTGTTTCAAAATCCCCCAAACTCGTGTTGTGATAAAGGAATAGATTAAGATTCATTCTTCCCCAAAAAGTTCTGGAGATATAAGAAGAAAAGGAAGTCATTCTGATTCTTGTTACTTAACGAAACGACAAAGAACTAAACAACAACCCTTATAATATCTGAGAGTAAATCAAAGTTAATTAACATTCAATGCCACTAGATTAGTGAATGTGAATATTACAAAAACACATATCCTGATTTCATCAATACAGATGACAAACGAGTGTTGTGAAGTAATTAGGTTAGAAAATTAGAGGCAAAAACATGAGAATCAAAGATTTAAGTGGAAGAAATGTAGCTAAGATTATAAAGAGACGAGATCTGGGCTAAGCTTGAAACCTGTTATGATGAAATCGGAACAAGCTTCAGGAAGCCTCTTAAGAATTAGATCTACCAAGCTGCCAATGGTGGAATGGAAAATATGTTTTCAAATCAATTTTGTTGTTGCGTCGATGTCGGTGACGGAGGGTCAAGACTTATCATGTTGAATCCCTTGTTTTAGTCGACAATGGGTTCTTTTTATAGAGTTCACGATAGAACATAATTAATCATGTTTAATCTAAACATGAAATAATTCTAACCCATTTACAAAACAAAACTTTGTTCCGGTGATACAAGATAATAAATATTAAATATTAATAAAATAAAAATAAAACGTAAATGAAATGAGAATTAGAAAAAATAACGGCACACAATATCAACACTCTGACCAGTGGTGGAAATATTGACGCAAAGAGGAGGACATAAGTGATGACAGAAACGTAGTATCATGATACGAAGAGACGTGATTGTATTTCTTGTATAAGTCATCGATCATTATTATTACAATTAGGGCGAATAAATTTAAGCGTTTATTAGTTATAATTAAAAAATAACTTAAAATGATTATAAAATATTTTAGAATGATAAAACTAAAAACTTAGTTAAATATGATATTTTGAAATATTATAAAGGGTAATATGATATTTGTAAATTAAGGTCCGCAAATACGATATTTTATAATTTAAAAAGGGTATATATGAAATTATCTCTAATAATTTTGATTTGATTTGAAGTCAACATTGAATTCAATTTTAACCCAAAAAAGTCAAAATTGAATTTTAACTTTTATCAAAATGGATGGTTAAGATTTGATAATTAAAACTTTTATCTAAATCTAATGGCTAAGATCACTTAATAGATTTTAGGAAAGTTATGGCAAGGTTCATTGTATACAATAAAAGTTATGTTAAAGTTTATTGTATACAATAGTAATTAAACAATAGACACATAAAAAAGTTTTTTGCTTACAATAAGAGGATTATGAAAGTTAATTTTATTATTTTTAAAAATTTAAAGTTGATTTTATAAATTAGTAACTAAAACAAAGTTTATTGTATTTTCATGTAATTTATTTTATTAAAATTAGTCTTTTATTTATATTAAAGGATTAAAGGATATTGTGTATAATAATTAAAAAGAACGTAAAGTTTTAGGGGTTGTTTGGTTAGAAGGAATTCATGAGATTTTATAGGAATTGAAATTCAACTCCTAGCAAATCCCATGTTTGGTTCACTTTAGAGAATGAATGGAAAAAAAATTAAAAATGCCATAGGAGAGGGAATCTAGATTCCATCAATAGGAGGAAGGATTTTAAAATCAATGAGTATAGGAATGTGGTATATGACAATTATACCCTTATAAGCCTTTCCCTCCATCTCTCATATCAGTTTACATTTTCAGAGATCCTTCAAACCCAGACCAACCGCCGCCTTCGTTGGAGTCATTCGTCTCGTCGTCGGAGTCGATCGGTGAGAGTGGCGATCGTTAGTCGCTTGTTCGTCTCCTTCATTCGTTTGCTTCGTCAGTCGCCTTCGTTCGTCCCTTCGTGAATGTCGTCAGTTCCTGAGTCGCGATCGTTCATTCGTCACGTCGCCTTCGTGAGTGGTCCGCCGCCGCCGCCTTTGTCAGTCGCCGGGAGTCGAGGTTCAGCAGTCACCGTTCG
>JAUEJL010097141.1:0-13594 GCA_032274825.1 Drosophyllum lusitanicum
ATATATATATATATATATATAGTAAATTATTGAAAAAAGGTTAAAAATATAATAATAAATATTATTGAAAAAAGGTTTAAAATATAATAATAAATATTATATGTATAGTAAATTATTTAAAAAAATGTTAAAGAACTAAATGCGAAACTATTTGAAATCAGGGACTGAGTTTTTTATGTTATAAAAAGGCAAAATGTTCATTAAATTTTTTTTAACACTAAGGTCGTTATTTTTAATGGCTAAATGGCCGAGATTGTGACACATTGTCAAATTCAGGGATCATCTCAGTAATTTTTTAAAATAAAAGACCAAATCAGTGATTTATGATAAACCATAAAGATCAAATCAGTAATTCACTCTAAAAACAATATTAATTCAACATATAGTTCTATGTTTCATCTTTTAAGTCTCAATTAAAACTATTATTAGATAATAAAGATTTAAACTTGAAATCGTACCTCTAAAAACGGTTGCCAACGTATGGAATTTTAGGTTGTCAAGCATACGTAATTTTTTTAAAGAGTTTTGAGAGATTAGACTTCCATTCTTCTTTAAAGAGAGCTTTGTGCTGATAAAATGTTGTAAATATAGAGAGAACATGATGAAGAACAGAGAGGAAGAAGTTGTATTATGTATTAGTTAATCCTCTATTTATAGATGTATAATGGATAAGAGGATAAGTCTTCAAGATTCAAATCTCTTATATAGAGTAATACATATCTCTAATGTATTTTATCTAATATTAGAGGATAAGGATATCTATCTACCAATAATCATCCATAACAAAGATTAATCTCTTGACACATACTTTTTGGTTGTATGTTACAATATTACTCTATTTATGTTGATTGTGAAATCGGTTGGTTGGTTAGAATGTGTTACCGAATCAAGGTTGTTAAGATCGATATATAATATTATAAATCAATATAGACATGTGTAACAGCCCGAACCTCGTAGCATAATATTGTCCGGTTTTGTTTCACTGGTTCACGGTTTTGTTTCTGATATGGAACACTTCACCCAAAAGTCCTCATGCTAGGAGAGGTATCCACACCCTTATAACACATGTTTTGTCCCCCTCTCCAACCGATGTGGAACGGATATTACATCATGGTTATTAGGGTTAGCTTATTTAGGTGTCTTATAAGCTTATTAGCTTATTTAGGGAGCTTATTAAGAAATTGTGTTTGTGGACCAGTTGTGGTATGGACCATTCCGGTATTTTTTTGGATATTTTTTAGTTATTTTAGGCATTTTCCAGTTTAGTTTTGAAAATTTCAGTTTAGACACTTCCAGTTTTAGATTTCTGGTTCAAGTTTTTTTGATCCGTTTTACATTTTAAATTTTACAACAATTTAATATAAAGAAAATGCAAACGATGTTGTAAAACGAAACTTGCTCCAAATGTTGAAACCAAAAATTGAATAACTATAAACCCGGAAATGTGTGTAATTCGCGAAGGGTAAAAACGAAATTAAAAGATGTTCATAGTTCTAGAGAATAAAGAGTAGAGAAAGTACAAAGAGTGTTGGTATAAAGAAAAATGAAAGAGATGGTAAGGGTATTGGTGAGATTTGAAAAAATATAATAAAAAATTCGGGTTTGGACCGGTCTTGAACTGGGCTGGATCAATAGGTTTGGACCGACTAAATTTTAGGACCGTTTGTACAGAAGAACGGTCCGGTTGGGATTGACCAAAGACCAGATGAAGGACCGAAGTCGACTTAAAAAAGGACCGGCTAGAACCGTGACTCGTAGACTAGTCTAAGACCGTTTGGATCAGTCCGGTCTTAGACCGCCAAAGGACTGGTTGGACCGTTTTGTGCACGTATAAACTCAAGCCAGTTGAATTAGATCTGATTTAGATTTTACGATCTTATGGTCAAGATCGAGAGCTTATAAACCATCTTATGCTTTTAGAGATCCTACTGATCATTGGTAGGTTTTAGCTCAATATAATCTTAATATCGTAATTAAGATCGTAAGATCAAAATCGTAATATTAACTACTAAAGGGTCTTTAGGCTTTATTCATATTTGAGTTTAAGAGTTTGTCTTATTTGAAACAAAGATGTAAAATTTGGGGGTGTGAAAGTTTTTTTTTTTATTTTGAATGAAAATTTACAAGAGGGTTTCCACAGTTAAAGTAGATGAAAATATATGTAAATCACTAAATGTAAGAGGGTATATTAGACATTTACAATTGATTATTACACAACGCTAACTTTGGCAGGTTTTGGTATCATATATGGCATTTCCCTTGAGTGTTGGAATTTCTAAACCAACATAGCAATTTTGAAGTCATAAATGAAAGTTGTTTTTATGACGGTGCAAAACAAATTAATTAAACACTATTTTGTATATGAAATTAATAAATGATAAACACAACCGCACTTGATATTAAGATGTTAAGATTGACATTAAAATGTTAAAGTTTTTGAAAATATAACCAACTTTCTTAAAATTATTATTATATGTAATTAATTTTATTTTGTATCTAAAAATACAATTAACATTCTAATTCCAATAATTGTATGCAACATTTTACTTATAAATCAGGTTAACAGTTATTTTTATGAATTTTGAAACTTTTAACTGATATTCGTTTGTTCTTCAAAGTTCTTCATGTTGTATAAGCAACCATATAAAATCGACAAGAATTGCAAATCAGATTAAGCCATAGAATCGTTAATTACTTTAAAATTTGGAATGATGCTATATTCGCCCCGGCCAATGTTAAAAATCGATTGAAATATGCAAGAATCGCAAAGAAAATAAATGATTAAAGAAACCCAAACCAATTGAAACCCGCATAAATATATGCTAAAAAACATAAAACAAGAATGACGAAGATAAACCGAACAAAATTAAAATTTGTGGCATTTGAAGAATACCAACAAAGAGTGAAATATTAAAACATAAATCTATACATAATGGAAACTTTGACCACAAATCCTTAATCCCCTTCAAAAACCAATCAACATAACATACACAATACAGTAAAAAACAGTAATCGATGGGTTGCAAATGGGCAAATCTGAGTCAAGAAACCCTAATTTCCTCATCAATCAATCGACCCACAAAACAGTAATTAATTAATGCAGCGTTTTAGTTTAGATCTTTAATCTCCCTACAAAGCTGAACACTCCCATGTGTTACCATGTCGACAACAATGGCTGAGAGCATTGTCGTACATAGACGGCGGCATTAAAACGGGGGTCGCCGGAACCCTAAAGTGAAGATGAACTCGTGGGATGAGGATAAACAACTTGTTGAAGTCTAAAAATATGACTTGGGTATATTGTAAAAAAAATCACACCGAAGTCTAGAATAAATTGTTTATTGTAGAAAATACTTTATAGTGTTATGGATATTTATAAATAAATGTTCTTATCTCCTAATATTAGATAAGATATATTAGAGATATGTATTATCATAGATAAGATATTTGAATTTTGGATACTTATCCCTTATCTATTGTACTCATATATATTAAGGATTATCTAATGAATAAGATGAACTTCTTCCTCTCTATTCTCTTCTCTTGTTCTCTCTATATTCACAACACGTTATCAGCACGGAACTCTTTACAAAAAACAAAGTTTCCCACAACAGTTTATACAATCGGCAAACACAAGTTACAGTTGTCTAGGAAAAGTTCATTCTTTTGTGATATGTTGGCGAGATGACGCTATCAATTCAATATACCTTTTGAACTTCAAGAACAATTAATGTGACTCAAGAATCTGAGCTTCAAGAAATTCGGACGCATCAAACCCGGATCGAGTTTAATAAAATAAATCTGAGGATAGATATCAAAGTTCTTATCGTCAACTTTGAGGTATGTTTTTTTTTTTAATCTATTTACGTTTGCCCTATATAGTTTGTAAATATATGTAGGTGAAATCTCTTTGAGGTAAAGGAACAATATTTATATCACATATGATAATATAATACCACATATCACATTATAAACACTGAATAAGAAAGATGGCTTTGTATATATAAACTTAAGATAACTATAAAATATTTATGGATAGTGGACAAACAAAAAATGTGTTCATATTAACAATTATGAACTAATTTTCTTTTAAAGTTGTTTACATTAAGTTTTGTGGTTAAAGATTTTGTTTACATTAATTTTCTTTTTTTTCCCCGTAATCAAAACCTATAATACAAGCTTTAAATGCAAAACCACGATATAAGCTTACAATACCGGTATCCAAAAGGAGAAACATGACCGGCCTACAAGATTATTTCACAGTAATTTAAAAAGAAAAAAAGATAAAAGCTAATTAAATAAGAAATTATATAAAATTTGACGTGATTTTATATCCGAGTTTTTAGTCAAATATATATAGTTATCTTTTTGTAGTTATATATGTAGTTCAAAGATAATTCTTATAGTTAAATGATTTGATATTCTTGGTGATGAGACCTTATTTAATTTTCAAACTATTTAAATTCTTGATGCCAAGATACACTTAAGGGGTGTTTGGTAGAGAGAAAAGAAATTGAGAGAAATAGAAATGGAAATAGGGGAGAAATGGAAATGGGGAGAAATGAAAATGGGTGGAGAATTGAAATTGATTTCCTTGTTTGGTATCAGGAAAGAAATGAAACAGAGAAATGGTGGCTCAAGTCGCCAGACGACGGTTGCAGCGTTGGCCGCCTTGCCAGACGTCGACGATGATGATTAGAATGCCGGAAACATATCGTAACCGGACATTGACAATGATGAGTAGACATTGGTTGTCATTTCTCTCCATTTCTCCACTATTTGAAGAGAAATGAAAATACAAAGGAAGGAGGGAAATGGAAATGGGTAGAGAAACCATTTCTCCTCTCAAAACTATAACCATTTTTCCCAAACAAGAAAAACCAATTCTCCCCATTTTTTTTCTCTTTACCGAACACCCTAAACCTCTTTTTATTTGATCCTCGTTTTTCGTACAACTACTCAAAGATACTAATGGAGTAATAGTTATAAACCAGTGTAGAACCCGGTCTTCGAGAGATATAACACTGCACTCCCCGGCGCATGTTAGCCTTTTCAATTCTTTAAATTCTGCTGTGGAATAGTCAGGTAATCTGTCCCCCGATTCACCCAGTCAACCTTTTCAATTTTATATCTTTTACATAATTCCCAAACCCTAAAGTTCACATCCATAAAGAAATCGTATGAGCTTTATTCTTTTCCATCTCATTGATCTGATTTAAGGGTTTCATTCATCGAAGTTAGGGTTTAAGTTGATCCTTAATCGACATGAACTCGACATCTCTCCATCAACACGCTAAAGGTGAAAAAGAATCTCTTTTCTTGTTTTTTCATTCAATTAATTGAAAATTATGGTCGTTTGATAGTTTCACCGGTTTGGTTTCCATTACTGTTAGTAAGCGAAGAGTATTCGTTACTTGAATTTTGAAATCAGGGTTTGAATTTGATTGTTTTGAGTATGTTTGTGATAGGTGGAGAGGACTGTATATGTTTTTGGGGGAAAATATAATTGGGAAATAATTATTGTTTGTTAGAATTTGATTTTTTTTTATTCAAGGTTTGAATTTGATTGTTATAAGTTTCATGAATGTGATAGGTATGGAGAACTGTATATGATTTGGAAGTTTAAATGGGTAAATAGTAATAGTTTCTTATAATCAAGTGCTGCAAGTTTAATTCTTTTTGGGAAATTGGGATCTTAGCTGCACACCTGGTGTGGTCTGATGGATGTAAGTGACGGGGATTCCAGGTATCTGTCGAATTACAGGGCAAATGGTGCAAATCGAGGCTACGGGACTGGTCGACCAGAAGTTACTGTTCAGAGTGCACTTCGACCTCGATCTCAGCAGACTGCTGAGAATTATGATGACGAGGATGAAGTTGAGGTAGAAGATGATGAAGAAGAACAAGAAGCTGACGCTGGTGATGGTGAAATGAACGGTTCTGTTCAGCAGAATGGAGATGATTATGATGATGAAGATGATACTGATGACGATGGTGGTGGTGGTAACGGCGGTGGTGGTGAAGACCATAGCAGAAACGATGGTTTCAACCTACATAGACATCCCAAGAAGAGGAAGTTAAAGAGCTTATTATCTAGTTTTGAATTGGCACCAAGACTATTGCTTCCACCATCAGTACCACAAGCAGTACCACCACAGATCACCGCTTTGACCACCAAGCCTTCTTTTGGTGGAAGAAACACACTTACCGACTGGAGTGAGCACGAGACGTTTGTTCTCCTTGAGGCGTGGGGAGAAAGGTTTCTACAACATGGGAGAAAGAGTCTTAGATCAGAAGAATGGCAAGAAGTTGCAGAAAAAGTCTCACAGGAATCAAAGATAGAAAGAATCGACACTCAATGTAGAAATCGCCTCGACACATTGAAAAAGAAATATAAAAAGGAGAAAGCTTGTAGAGGGGCGACCACAAAATGGGTTTATTTTAAGAAAATGGATATGTTAATGTCGTCTACAGTGACATCTCAGCAGACGGGGCTTTCATGTGGGGTGGATTCGGGGGAGTATGTTTTCATGAACCCGAGAGCTTATTTAGATTGTGCAAATGGATTGGATGAAATGAGGGATAGCCCAGGTAACACCGACTCTCAAGAGGGTGATGATGATGATTCAGATCTTCTGCCACCAAAAAGGTCAAAGAACCGAGGGGATAAAGTAAATGAGGGTTCTTTTAAATTATTTGCGGACTCCATTAACAAGTTTAGTGATATTTATGAGAAGATTGAAAACTGTAAGAGAAAGCAGATGGCCGAACTAGAGAAGATGAGGATGGATTTTTATAAAGATTTGGAGATACAGAAAAAACAGATTCTTGAAAGAGCTAGAGATGAGATTGCTAAAATCCAGACAAGGAGGTTATGAAGAGAATGATTCTGTAGAGAACATGAGTGGGTAAATCATCTGTTTTTGACTTATTAGATTTAATTTAAAATTTGATTTCTGACTTGCTGCTGTTGTATAATATATGGGTTGCAATTCCCTTTGGCCTTTTGATTTTGATAAGCAATAATTAAAAATAGATGTAGTTTAAATTACGCATTTACGCTGCACCCGCGTAAAAGATAAATGTTGTCTAGGCATGGTAATTCTTAACATGACAAGAACCCATGTTAGGATTGGGTCTAAGCGTGTTCGAGTTGTGAATGGAATTAACACGTTTAATTTACGAGTAGTGTTAAGATAGGTTGTGGATAAACATGTTGGCTCGCCAATACTTTGGTTTATGGGTAAGCAATCGGTCAAAACCGGCCCGGACTGGTTTGGAACCCGAACCGATTTAGGTAAACATTGAGAACTGAAAACTAGACCGGTTAAGCTACACCGGTGTCTGTTCCGGTCCCGGTGCTGGTTTTTCGGTCAAATACTCAGTTGGAACCGGTATATGTTCTTATGCAGTTGGTACACCTAGTTAATGTTTTGAGACAAATAAATTTAAACAAAATAGTCTTTGTAGTACTTCTCTGAATATTATAAAGTAAAGTTGAAGTAGAAAGTTATACGATTACATCAAGCGTACGTGAAACTTGAATTAAAATATCTTAGAGTTTTTTTATAGGTCAAATATGATTTAATAAGTCTCACATAATTGTCAAACCTAAAATATCTATACACAACTATGGCTCATGTAATCAACTGAGAAAGAATGCCAGTGACATTCTTTCTTTCTAGATCATTTGAGTGCCAACAAATAAAACCTTATAGCAATGGCATAAATTTTCAAACTAATAATATATAAAAGTGATAAATTTTTAAAATTTAAAGTGATACTTTAATATATTAATGGTAGCAACAACTCCATAATATTAACAACAATAATATTGTAATTGTTTTTGTTGATGTTATCATTGTTGTTACTACTGTCATTTTTCTTATTACTACCAGGGATGTTAATCGGGTTAACCTAATCAAGTTTTGATTAACTAAATAAAATTGAATTTAAACACTTCCATATTAAGTTTTGTGTTAAATCATGTTTACGTTGATTAGTAAATATGATTTAATAAAATCAAACATACTACAAAATAATCAAACAAAAGAATATTTACCATGGACTAAATTGCAAAGGTTAAAAATTAATCAAACATTGAAACATGCATGGTAAAGTTTTCAATAAGAAAATCTAACATTATTAAGATTTTATTGATATTTACCTTTTACCATAAATGATGAAACCGTAATGTTTACCATGGAACCAAACACAAAGTTACAATCCAAGGTTTTTAGTTGGGTTAACTCCAACCTGAATAAAAAACCTAACAAAGTTACAATCCAATATTTTTAGTCGGGTTAATACGAATAACACGATTAATAAATAAACACCTTATTAAACCCAACCCTCCAACCCTGTTGAATTAATTAATCATGTTCAATATTTTTAACACCCCTAGTGTTGGAGGAATGAGTTTGAAAGAGGGTTAAAAATAACAATAAATTCTTGGATAATTTCGTGGATCGTGTTTAATACACTTTCTGTAATTTGTAATTCGACCTTTATGCCTGAGGTATCACGAATTCAGATGTGGGATAATCCAAGAAACTTGATTTGAATTACAGGCTTAATTCAAATCCAAACACAGAATATCTTTGCTTTGATTTTCGTTTTTCAAAGACTATTTTGACAGAATATCGACATGCGTAATCGTATTCTCCTTTTCGGCTTTCTATATTTTCGTATCAAAAACACCAAACCGAGACAACCTATTTATAGGCATCCAAAACGGCGGTTAGTGGCGGTTTTGGGTGGTTACGGGCGGCGGTGCCCCTTGGAACCCCACCAGGGGCCAACCCCCGGACCCCCGTATTCCTGATACCAACTTAGCTTATTCGAGTGTGCACTCCGCACCTCCAAACCCGAATTATAACTAAGTCTAGAATCGGCTAGTCTCAAGTTAATCTCGATTATACTTAAATGGCTTGATGACACTAAAATCACCAACTTTACTTGCTTAGTATAATTACAAAATTAATATTATTTCTGTAATAATTTTTTTGAATAAAATGATTTATGAGGTTTGTTTTATTCATTATATATGAAAAAAGGGTAACCCGCCCTTTGGGGGCCTCCAACGACTGGTTCCACGGTCAACATGGAGGAGGTAAATCGCGTAACCCGGAGTTAAAGGGCATGTGCCATTGTGCCGGGGTTTTTTACCCGTACCTCCTATAGATTTCATTTCCCCAACCGCTAGAGAGTATGCATCAAATAAAAAATATATACTTAGGACGACCTTTTGACACTTTTAAATTGCATTTTTTAATCTGACTTTTTAATTTTTTTTATTTTACCTGTTTGACCCGCCATAATCTGAGTCAACCAATTCACAAGGAAATGTGTCGATATTGCCACCGCTAGTCATATATAATATATATTCTTGTCTTGGTTATTAATGTAAGCAGCAAATTTTTTATAAATTTACAGGATACGCATCTTCTGCTGACTGGTGGTTTTGAGAAGATACTACGCATATTTGATTTAAATCGACCCGATGCACCTCCAAGGGAAATAGAGAACTCACCAGGTTCTATCAGGACCATTGCATGGCTCCACAGTGACCAAACTATATTAAGTTCGTGCTCTGATTCCGGGGGAGTAAGGTATGCAATACATAAAAGAATACCAATTTGCTTTTTCGTGTTACTTTACTGTTCATTTTCGTCTCAAATCTTATGAAATTTGCAACATGTAAGTTACTATATACTTATGTGGAAAGATCATGTCAGAACCATTAATTACTTGCCAATTATATATCATTGGAAACATTGACCGATATGTTTTGGGTTTATGCCTTCTTTTTAAATTGTCAATATTGGGAGGTTATTTAAGATATGGTCCACAACGTGTGAATTAGAAACAAACCTTACACTTAAGCTGACTTTAAATTCAGGGCAACATAGAAACCAGCTTATAATTTATTTCCGTTTTTTGCAACAAAAACTTATTGTAGTTGATTTTGCTTGTAAATTGATGACGGGGCTCTATTTGTTGCCATACCAGTCGCCATTATGCATATGTGAAAAAGATTAAAAAAAGTAAATTTGTTTACAAGTTTGAAAAATGAATCTGTTTTATTAAATTGGTATTTCAAAATAACTATTAAATGTCAAATTAGATGCCACACGACGTCTACATATAAGCTAAAATGACAAATATGAGGCCATGACAACAGTTTTGAAAAATCAGCAAATGTCATTCATTGCAACAATCGGTAATAAAATATAACTTAGGTGCTAAAATTAGTAATAAACTAATGAAGTAAAAGTTGGTTTCTATTTTGCGCATAGTTTAAAGTTGGTTGCTAAGACTTGAAAAGAAATTTAAATTATGTTTCTTATTCTTGCAGTTTGTCTTGAAAGATGTTATGTTACTTGTGGAACATTTAGTCTTAGACAGTTAGACTATGTAATATAAGGCAATAATATGGCTTGCTTATAAAGTCCTTACTACCTATAAATAATTTATGTTCCTAGTCTGTCATGATTTAATGTAATATAAGGCAATAATATGGCTTGCTATAATGCAAAATAATGAACTTTGTTAATTTGAAATGATCTAATGGCAGGCTATGGGATGTGAGAAGTGGCAAGATTTTCCATACACTTGAAACAAAATCGTCCGTGACAAGTGCTGAAGTTAGTAAGGATGGTCGTTACATTACCACGGCTGATGGTTCAAGTGTCAAGTTCTGGGATGCAAATCAGTAAGTTGTAATCATATGGCATAACTTTCATTATGGCAAAACTCAAAAAAAAAAAAAAAAAGATTCACACTTATGTTTGATTACTGATCAAGTCCCTAAGCTTTGTTTTTGCGCGGTTAGATCTCTTTACTTATAAAAGAAAACTAAAAGGTCCCTTTTAAACAAGTAAAGGGATTTAATCAAGCAAAAAAAGTGGGATTTAATCATCCAAAACCAAAGTTTAGAGACTTAACGTGTAAGTCATAGGTTGTTTTATTAATCTCTTCCCTGAACTTCAGTTTTTCATTACACATTTCATGAATTTTAAATATTTTATCTTTTAGTTTTGGAGTAGTGAAGAGCTATGATATGCCTTGCACTGTGGAATCGGCATCATTGGAACCAAAGTTTGGTAACAAGTTTATTGCTGGAGGAGAGGATATGTGGATTCGACTCTTTGATTTTAATACTGGAGAAGAGATTGGTAAGTCGCATGGATATATAGAGGTGGCACGTTTGATCCATTTGCATAAACGAAGTCTATTTGGGTGGGTTTTTTTTCCTTTTCATAAATCTCCAATAACTAAAATTTAACATAGCTAAAATGATAATGGGTCAAAGGGATTGACCTGAATATCAAAGTGTCAAAAGGTCACCCTAAAGAGTTTTCACACGCTTAAAACCTTTTTAAGTTAATTTAATCAAAAGGTAACATAGATTATTCTTTTGGCAATCAAGATTTTACAAACTTATTTAAGATACTAATTATGTATGACAAAAAAGTGTTTTGGTCTATATGGGTTGCATTTTGTCTTCAACGGGTCAGTTGAGTAAAGTTAAAGTATAGGCTTAGCTGTAATGAAAACGGATCAAATTGGTTGACTTGGTCAAACAGATTGAATATCGTCGAGTGTTTTTAAATGCTTAGAACATCTTAGCTCACTTAATTGGTTGACCGAAGCTCCCCTAATCTTTGTTAATTCACATTTGTAGGGTGCAACAAGGGTCACCATGGTCCTGTTCATTGTGTGAGGTTCTCACCAGGAGGCGAATCATATGCATCTGGATCCGAAGATGGAACTGTAAGAATATGGCATACATTAACGGGCTCAACTGGTCAAAATGAAAATGCCGTCCCTGTTGCGAATGGCCCAAGCAAGCAGCCATCAGCAGCTGAAGTTGCCTCAAAAATGGAGGATTTGCATGTTGGTGGCAGCAAAGAAGGCGGGGCCAGAGCGTAAGATCAGGTTATTAACAATTAACAAGGTTCGATATTTTTGTTCCTTTTTTGTTGTGATTCTATACGTAAAATCGAGTTAATATGTAGGAAAGCGAAAATCGGACATCATGTCCTACACGCGTTATGCATACGAATTTCAATGTCTTTTATGGTCTCTAGTGGTAGACGATTAACAAATTCCCTCCATGGCTTTACTTGATATAGTGATTAACGGTACCATAGCTAGGTTGGGCTGCAATGAGTCAAACTTTTATCCAGTAATATGAACTCGAAACTTTATAACAGAGTTGAGTTTGAGTTTATTAAAACTTGACTCTAAGTTTGTATTTGAATTTTTGAGCCGTTTGTCTGATAGATATGCATGCATGTACTTTTGAACAATTTCTGTTTTAATTGTGTAAGTTTGTGCGGTTCCAACTCGAAACCAGTTGGTTATGAGTGGAGTAGTCAGGACCCTTATTAAGCACATACAAAGTCAGTTTTCGTCAGTTGCTTGTGTAATATTAGTAACTAGAGGGTACTCGGTTGTAACTTGGGGGCTGTTTCATTACAGTTGAATGGAACCATTTAGTTAATTATAGTTAACTGACTTGACTGATTAGTCATTATGGTCTAATGAAGTTTCCATGGGTTGGCCCAGATTGTTATGGCCCAAACTCACACCAACCCATCATTGAGTCATTATTGGAAATTTTAGTGGTTACCCCTAACAGCACAAAAATTCCATAAAAGGTCAAAAAAAAAAAAAAAAAATCTTTTTTTTAGAAAGAAAATGTAACAAAAAACTATGCAAACGTGAAAAATACTCTTAATTATTCTTGTTTCTTAGGTGCGTTCAGAATTATGTTTTGAAAATAGGTTTTTCATCTTCTTTAAAAATCAGATGTAACAAAATGTTTTAGTAGATTAATATTGTCTGGATTTAATTACGACCAAAAAAGATATTGTATGGATTTCATTAGATATTGTAACCGGTGGGGGAGAGGCTATTTAATTCAATGTTTTGTCTCTTTCAGAACACAAATAATTGATTTTAACATTTTTTTTTACTGAAAACATAAAATACCCTAAATCGGATAAAATCGTGATAATCTAAAAATCAGTTTCCAAACGTAACCACAAACACCTTGACAGTTGACACCTTGTTTGTTGTAACTTGAGCTAACCAATGAACCTCGCAAACTTATTACCTCCAAGGATTTTACAAGAGATTTTCTTATTAATATAAGAATTAATGTATATCACATGTTTCTCCACATGTTTTTACGATCCTTATCTTCCTCGTCTATTTATTTTAGGTAGTTTGTTATGTAATTGATATATATATATATATATAGAGGGTAAGGTTATACATAGAACCTTGCTTAATCATAGAACCTAAAAAACAAACCTGGTGATTACACGTGATATTAAGAATAAGGGCAAAACTGAAAAAAGAAATACAAATTAATACCCAATCCCCTCTCCATCATTCAACCTCCAAACTTTCATTTTTAGAAAAAAAAAAATCCTACCAAACATCCAAATGGTTATAATATATTTATGTTTAAGAAATTTTAGCAAAAAGAATATACCATTAGATTTAGTTTTTTATCCTCTTTAATTCAAGACCAAGATTGAAATGTTTTCTAATTTTTTTTTACGAAAATGCAAATTGTTTG
>JAUEJL010097152.1:0-13593 GCA_032274825.1 Drosophyllum lusitanicum
TTTGTTAAAAGGTTACTTTATTTTGTTGAAATACTTAAAGAAAATTACAATGCTTCCGCAATAAGTTAAAGAGTTTTATATAAAATATGTTTCGAATTGAGATTTGAAAAAGTTTAAATTTAGACTAAAAATCAGGGTGTTACACGGTCCAACCAGCAACCAAAGATGTATGCGTTATATGACCAGAAAACAACCATCCGGGATCATTCAATATAACTGTATGAACACGATACCAAGGCAAACCCATGAAAATACCCGACACTCTTGTTGGATTTACCGCCATGTGAAATTTTATTAGACTCATTATAATTTAGAAAAAAACACACCACACCTGTTTTCAAAATGGACAAGTTATCGAGAAAAAATATTCGAAACTGCTGCATCACGCAGGTACAATGCTTATACCGTTAAAAATGATCAATTTTAGATCATGACTCGCTAATTTGCTCATGTTTTATTATTTTGTTAAAGTTGTATAGATCGCTTTAAGTGTATATATTCGTCTTATTAAATAAAAATTAGAAGAAAATGGCATGAACATATATGAGTTATGAGTCGGAAACTAGCATCTTTAGAAAATCTACATCCAAGTTCAGTTTACCTTGAATAAAAGGATTGATTTCTTCACAACTCTACCTATACATATTTGTATATATTCGGTTTACTTCATCCAACTTTTTTTAAGCTGAAAATTTATACATATATATCATGTAAATCACATCCAAACAAGCCTCTAACTAATAAACAATACTTGTATCCTCACTTAAATGATGTAAAATACAACAAATATGGTTTCAAATAGAGCCAAATACACGAAAATACAAAAAACTTTGTCAATATTGTCATTGTATGCAATTACCTTTATTTTGTACCTAAAAATACATACAATTTACAAATTTTGTTCATTGTATACAATTGGTAACCTGATTACCAGGTTACCGGTTATTGATTGTATACAATGAACAAAATTTGAAAGTTGTTTGTATTTTTAGGTACTAAAGTTCTTTTATTTTTTGTGATGTTACCGGTAAGTTACCTATTGTCTTAGGTAACTTGCATACAATGAACCAAATTTGTAAGTTGTTTGTATTTTTAGGTACAAAATAAAGTTTGTTGCATACAATGACAATATTAACACAGTTTGTTGTATTTTCGTGCGATTTGCCCTTTCAAATATACATAATATGAATTCTATCCATCCTAAAGTTCTAGAATTCAGCAAAAACAACACCGCAAAAGCCAAATGTCTTTTAAAAAACAGTCTATCTACCTTCGGGTAGAGTTATGACTCTCTAAATCTTACCTCGCTTACACCCCACATAGGTGGGATTGTGTATTTGTTGTATCTTGTAATGATGACACCAAGATATAGAAATTTGAAAATAAGAACACCTAAAGATATGTTCATTGCAATTTTCAAGGTAAACCATATGAACAATCTTTTCCATAACTATGTTTCAAGAAACAAAATATGAACATTCCATAATATGCTGATGGCCATATGTTTAATACTTTACATCTGGTGATCAATCAATCTTTAGAGATCCTTGGTTCTTTGCCTTAATTCGTTTAACTCTTTCTCGATTTCTGAATCCGGAAATGGGTAGGCTGCTTTTGAGTTGGATACTGTTGTTCTCCCAGGTGGAAGCTCTCCTTTCTGTTCCACAAAAACAAAACTCAATTGTATGTAGATATGGATGTATAATCATCTTGTTCAGTTCATAGTGATGAGTAAGCATGCTAATAGTGTCAATTGTATTTAAAAGTTCCCAGGAGAATCTACTTGATCATTTTATTCAAAAAAAAATTATTTTATTATTGTATTCTTTTGTGATCTCCCTCAAATAAAGCTCAAAAATTACCTACAAATTTTTTTACAAATTGGAAAATTGTATCAAGTAAACCCGGTCTGATATGACCTGTTTTGACCCGTGAGGCGTGACACATTCATATTCAATACAAGTTTCTAGGAAATGAATAAATACAAGACAACAAAAGTTACAGTTTTGACCTATTACCAAACCTTCTGACCTGCTCAGTTTACCACCATTACCATACCTCCTGCAAGTGCATACCTTGAAATCTTTTTTCTCTTTTTTATCCGCTCTTGTGGTATAGAAAATAAAAAAAAAGTTTTGCGTGCATTAATTTAATTTTGACCATTATATAATGAGGTAGTTCGTTAATGTCTATGCAGTTATCTTGGTCAAAAATCAAATATCGGTCAAGGTCCGAGATTTGAAATAGCGGTTACAGTGATGGGTTTTTTATTGTGTAGAACACATATATATAATCAAAATTATATAAAAAGCATAGAGCTGCAAGTCAAAATCGTACAAGAAGAAAGAAAAAAGGGGTTTGTCGTATAGAAAAAAGAAAGAAGAAGACCTCTGTTTATCGCTCGTACAAGATGAAGGGAAAGGTGTGTTAGGTTTTAGGTTGAGAAATGGGCTATTAAAGTGGACAGAAAAAAATCTCAGCCAATTTCGGCGAGATTATCGGTTCTGATATTTCCAACCGATATTTTCCCTATGTCCGAGAACTGAGATCTCGCCGAGATTAACCGCATAGCCTACTTAATGTTTACCCTTAGTCACATGGAACGCTGGAAGAGCCACGATCCACAATTTGGTACGCGCATTCCAAAACACGGTACGAACGCGATCTGGAATGGTAGGGATGCGATTTGTATAGGAAATCTTGGCGTTCCTAAGATGTTCTGAATTCGTTCCAATTAACCATGGTACAACGTTCCTATCGAATTCCAAATTCGTTCCACGTATATATGGTACATCGAACCAAACAGGAAAGGAAGTTTGACAAGTCTTTTTTTTTTCTTTCATTATGATCAGACTTCAGAGTTTGACACTTTGACAGCCTCTACTCAACTCCTCGATCTCTAAAATTCAATTACTCAGTTCTTTATTGCACAACTCCTTTTAATTCTCAACTCCTCGATCTAATCTCCAAAATTGCAATTATTTATTATTCAATATTTCAATGCTTTGAGAATTTTATATATTCATGTTTTCCTTTAAGTATGTTTACAAAATGTTTATTTGATTGTTAAGTATTAATCACATTTTGAATATATTAATATTAATATAGTATGAAGTTTGGTAACTTGGTTGTGACTTTTAAATATATATAAAATATAGAAAATTAATATTATTTATCGGGTACATCGTACCAAAGCGATCCGGAATGAGCCTACCCCCCTTCGTACCGAATTTTAGAATTTAGCGAACCATGAACCCATACTGAAGCGATCCAAGTTCCATGTGACTCAAATAACCATCACATAAAACATAAAAAAAGTCGTATAATCAAGAACATACCTTTGTGGTTCCAGATAGTTCCTTCTTCAAGCTTGCAAGATCATCATCAACAGATGAGCTCTCCAGCATTGCAAACTGCAAAAAGTAATAAAACAGGTTGTAAACAATAGTGCTTCAATGTGATTATGATATTCTGTAACAATCACTTATCTGAGTAATATTTTTAATTATTTAAGAAACTAAAAGATAAAATGACCAAAAAAGAACATGATCTTTAAAAAAGGGAAATGACCTATATATTGCGAGATTGGATCAAGAGTCTCTAATTATGTAAAAAGGGGTAAATAGGTAATTTTACAGTAACCCGTGATAGATAAGATTTGTTGCAGTGGGTATGAAACTGATGATCAAGTTAGCTAACTTGACCACTACAGAATCAAATTATAAGAAGCATTAGAAACTGATTATCTTGACCAGAAGTCGCAATAATGATAAAATCATTTTCAAAACGCAAATCCAAGTGCCCCTGGGTGTTTAAGAATCTAATATGAACGAACTAGGAATTATGGTGATTAGAAACAGAAGTGGGATGATTTCATTAACTGGAATTAAGAATGATTACAAGAATCAGATTGGCTGCTTGTTCTTGTAAATGACCCATGGCATATTCTTTATCATAATATCATAAAAAAGTAAGTGAGATCCAACCAGGTTTTAAAGAAATTCAATTGTAAAAAACTTCTGCCAAATTTTAACAAGTTTATATCTTTCATAGCTTGCTTACTTCTTAAATTACTTAATTACTGAGTCCAGGCTTATGACAACAAATAGTTGTATGTCTAAACTCAAATAATGCAGCTTATTGCCCTAATACCATACAAACAAAAGAAGTGTATTACTAATTGAATAAATTATTAATATGCTTTAATTGTAATTTCTATCAGCCATGAACACTTCTTAATCAGTCATATCTACTAAATCACAAGGTTAAAATGGTAATTTTGTTAAGAACACTAATCAAACAGCCTGTCTTTTTCATTCAGGACCAACGCGTTTGATTCATTAAAGATTAAATCCATAAATTATATTGTTTTATCAAACAATAAGGAAATTAATAATGTATAATGGTTCAAAAATAAAAAATAAAAGAGTGTACCTTTCCTAGAAGATCATCACTATTTAGCTGATTAAGCCCTTCTGCTTGGAACTCCATGTTCATAACTAACATAACAAAACATAAAATAAAGTTAAAATCACAACAATTATTCAAGTAATCGATCAGCCTTTGACACTTGTATATCAAGTTAATTAATACTCGTATACTAATAAATAATACTTCAAACTTAGCAGTCATTAGCTATCATGGAGCAAGTTAAAGGTAATATTGGATGAAACGATACATTATAATAACATATATTTAACGTTTATTTTTTGTCACCCTATGCATGTGCCTACCCTATGAACCCTGTAGGTTCACTTTTGTACACGTCACCATACCTGTATATTTTGCACACGCCCATATTATAAAATTACAATAATTACATCTCCAAAATTTTTTACAAGACATACCAAAAAGAAAACTATTTTTGATATTTAAACGTCATGCAACAAAATGTTGTTTTAAGACCAGGAGATAAGAAAAGAACCTTTTTCCTCCATCTTCTCAAATGCTGAAAGAGCACTGCTTGTATTAACATTCCCCAACATTTCACTTACTTTTGTTGCAGCCCTGGATATATAGTTATGCACAGGTAAATTAATTCCAAGAAATTGACTATCTTGACAACATAAGAAAGAGAAGAACAAAAATAATTGAAAACGACATGAAGGGGAATGAGAACAAACTTTGCAGATTGTGCACGTGCTTTTAGAGTATCTTTCTTTGATTTAGCCTCTTGTATCTTGCTTTCGAGAAGCTGTTAAAAGAAGGGGATGCACTTAAAACAATGTATATGTACATAGGAATAGTGAAAGACTGATGTATGGATTTGGAAATGATGAACATTTGTTAGAGGTGGCAAGATAAGAGAGTCACGCAGGTTTACTAACTGTTTCAAATGGTTAAGGTTGGTATGGGTCATTTTTAATGAAGTTGAAATGGGCCAGGATAACACGTAAACACATTTTTGTCCGTTATTTGTCTTGTGGTTGGATTTGGAGGTTGTGTATATAGAAAAAAATAGACTTTGGGCGACTTCCAACCCGTTTCACTATTAGCTATTTTTATTAATATCGTTTCTTTGACTTGTACAAAAAAGACACCAACCAAATCAATCCCTTCATAAGTTAATGGGACAAAATCACCACGTATCAACCTGAGCAAAGTGAAGAACGCAAATGTTAATATCATTATATATAAGATGCATAAAACATAATACCCACCCGTGTATTGTTAATGAGATTATCCACAACATCTTTCTGCTTATCAAGTTGAGACTTCATAGATGCTGCATCATCCTGTAAAATAATTTAGTGTGTAAATAGAAAATACAGATGCTATTCATTCAGTATTTTGTTGAGTGAAGACAGATGCTTGTTTTGATCTTTACTTGCTTCTAATGAACATGTAACATTTTGCATCTACAAAAACCATTTCCCAAGTAACAAATAAAAGCAGCAAATAACTGTAATTCTACAAAATTCACAAGATTACTTGTACAATAGATACAATTAATCCTATCAAATTTTCCAATCGACCATTGTTCTTGCAAAAATGAAAAACAAATAAACTTTATTCTCTAAGGATGAATGATTTTCTATAAATTGTATGTCAGCCTTCTTATCTACTCATTTTTTGTACTAGACTACTAGTACACTTTTGTGTGGTTTATGTCTTCACTTTATGGCAATATTCTCTATCTTTGATAACTCAGATAAAGCACTCAAAGACTTGCAAAATTGAGGTAAGACTTGACTTTGCTAGTCGGCTAGTCCTATCGCTACGAGCCTACTATTATAACGAGTTAAACATGCCTTGTTTCAAGTTTTAATGTAATGCCAAAACATTTAAAATCCGACATGTCAATGCAAAGAATAACAATCATACGTGCCACTCTTTGTCCAACATAGCTCATCCTGCAAAGAGTAATGTTTTTCCATCTTTCGCAAAGGATGGTATGTTTGCATCAAAAAACCATGTATTGGTTATTTAAAATTTCTATATACTCTTCTTGGTATAAGTTTTCCTCTAAACATTGTAGTTCATTGAGCAGTTCTACAATCTTAATAACACAACATTAGTATTGCGGTTTTAATAAATATGATTGTGCATAGACATACTCCCGCATATTGGTGAACCCATACAAGTTTACATGTTCCTTTTACTTTTGCACAGACCATAAAACATGCAAACACTTTGAAGGTTTACTCTTGTTCCACTATAAATAAATTGAATAAATAAAAGAAACAGGAGCTTGAGTAATAATACAAAAGGTAAAAGTAATGTTCATTTATGGCTCTAAATACTCGATTACATACCGCATAAGATTTACGTCGCTTTAACGCTTCACGTGCAAGATCCTCATCTCCCTTACCAAGTGCAAGTTGTGCCCTTCTATACCTAATGAAATTTAGATGAATAAAACTAGATGTATCAGTTTCAACCTGTTTACTTATAGTAGGTCAATGTGGGTCGTGTTTCATCTCAAATGAGTTACGAGTCTCGAAAGGTCTATCTTTAGTGCCCTCCTAAAGCGTCATATTCAAACATTTAGAATATTATAGCAATCGTAATGGTTTAATTGTTTAAATAACACTATAATTTCAATTAAAAAAATAGAAAAAAGTATGTTCGGGTCAACTCAACCTGGCACGTTTCAACTTGAACTTAAAAATGATCTGCTTCAACAACCCATTACCTAATCCGCCCAGTTTGTCTGTATATATAAAACAGTTATAGAAAAGTTTCCAGGCACTCACCAATCCTCAGAAGCTTGCTCAGCAGATTTATATTTGTTCTCCAACCGCTTTTGGGATGCCAAAACCTTCACAAGGAAAAGGACAAAATAGCCGATTTATTTTTATGGTAGTTTGTTACACCAAAACCGATCTTCTGAAATGATTTAAGATTGACATCCAAAACTCAAAAGTAAAGATTAAATCAGCAACACATACCTGGGCTGTAGCTTGTCGCATTTTTATAAGATCATCATTCATTTCGGTAACAGCTTGCTCTAAGATTTTTTCTGGATCTTCAAAGGTGCTAATGACTGCGTTTGCATATGACTATGCTCGTAAGAGATAAAAAAAATTCAAATGTTTAGTAGTGTATCATGGAGCAAAATAAAGGCCAAACATTCATTAAATTAGAGGTTGCAAAATGGTAAGGTAACTGGTCAGAATGGGTTCGCATTCAACGGATTGGAACGGGATCAGGTTGGGCAGCCCATTTCGTTAATCTATAAATAGTTAACATGTTAGTTATGATTACAAAAACTATATTAGTATTAAGTTAGTCAAATAATAAGCGAGATTTTTAATAAAGTGATTTAGGAGGTTGTATGCGTCTGGTCGCATTTCAAATGACTTTCAACCTATTTGACTTTTTTTGACCGGGTCCCTTTCTTAGTTAAATCTTTTCACTTAGCTCATTTGACCTGTTAGAGATAAACATAATCCAAATCAACCCGCTTATAAGTAAATGGGCTGAATCCCCTCCTCTTCTTAAAAAAAATACACGACATAATATCTCAATTCAATTACCTTGACAACTCGTGAAAAACGCTCAAAAAGATTCATCCGGATGCTGTTACATCTTGTAGTACTGGGATGAGCTATCCGTATTCGTGTAACCTTTAGTGCTGCAACTGCAAGACAAATGAGAAAATGATAAATAATAATAAAGATGATTGAGCTCAGATCAGCATTACAACAACTTTAAATAAACAAGATTGAAAAATTGTAGCATGGCTTCAGCTGAAAGACCAATATAGCAGCACAAATAGAAAGTTGTGATCATTCTTGTACATAATAGTAGATGATAGGGGTGTTTGGGTAAAGTGACCATGATTCTGGTTTTGTTTAGGATAAAAAAAATCGCATTATGGAGAAACAAGAAGTTGATGAAGATAACTTATTATTATAAGTTAAGATAAGATAAATGTAGAATCACCTATCTATCCATAACTTTAATCAACTGATCATATCAAAATGCACATACAAACAACTTAGACAAATTCAGCAAAAGGCCATATTTAAAGAATTTAATGATTCACACACAGACTCTTTCGATCCTAAAAAGCTAAAGCTCATATTCGCTTTCTTGAGCATGACTCAGAACAGCAATGATCCTATCAAACATATGATATGTAACTTCAATTATTATGTATAATTAAGCAACCTAGTAACACACAGTCATATAATCTAATTACGTAACCTTATCAAATCACAAGAAAATACAAAAAAACCTGAAAACTACTAAACTAGGGTTTATATTTGACACGCCAGAGGTTCTTCTAATGGATTTTGTTGTAGCAAATTGGGGAAACATTATAACAATCAAATGTTTCAACTACTAGAAACTGAAATAGTGTACGTAAGTATGTATCAGTGGTTACCTCCAGAACCAAAGAACGACGTTCTGTTTGTTGGAAACTTGCAGAATCCTATCCTGGTTGAAGAATCTGATGTTGTTGACGCCATACTTAACCCTGAAACAGGTGCTCTTAATGCCATTGTAGTTTCCGGTAATCAAACAGATCTCAAATGAAATTTTAGAATTGAAATTGGTTCTCCGTTGTAGCTGCTGCTGCTCCTGATTGGGGTTTCTTACTTGTGGTTATCGTATGGCGACCACATAATGGGTGCGATGAGGATCATTTGTTCAGTGCATCTTTTGACTCGATGGCCCGAAGGCCCTGAATTAGGTTTTTTTATTTTTAGTAAATAAATTAATTTACCCTTTATTAAACTTTAAAATTTAAAATTAAAATATTGTATTTCTTTAGTCTAATATTTTAAAACTAGTTAAGTGGCCCGTGTATTACACGGGTGATAGACAAATATTTGATAAAGATAATAACACATAATTTTTGTTGATTATCTATATTGATCAAATAATGATAATGAAGAAACATAGATCTTAAATATACGGGAGCAGAAAAGTTATAAAAAATCGGACGAAACTGTGACGTTTTAAAAAGAGAGTTGAAGACGGTTTGAAGTGATGGTTCCAATTAATTTGAATAAACATGAAATTGGTTAAAGATCCGCAACTTCACCTATTTTGGACTCAAGGCGTTAACTCTAAGCTTTAGAGTCACAATTGATTTTAATTTTAAACAAATGAATAGTTATGATTGGCCAATTAAAAAAGGGTAAATTGCACGAAAATACAACAAACTATGTCAATATTGTCATTGTATGCAACAAACTTTATTTTGTACCTAAATATACATACAACTTACAAATTTGGTTCATTGTATGCAAGTTACCTATGACAATAGGTAACCTAACAAAAAATAAAAGCACTTTGGTACCTAAAAATACAAACAACTTTCAAATTTTGGTCATTGTATACAATCGGCAACCGGTAACCTAATAATCAGGTCACCGATTGCATACAATGAATCAAAATTGTAAGTTGTTTGTATTTTTAGGTACAAAATAAATGTGGTTGCATACAATGACAATATTGACATAGATTATTGTATTTTCGCACATTTTGCCCATTTATTTATACTCATATACCATTTTGTGGTGCTCCATCGTATGAGTGAGGACAAGCAAACCATGCTTCAAATGCATTTATTTTTAGAGGTTTTACTTCAATTTTGCTTTCCCCTCAACCTTTTTTTCAATTTTATTTTTATTATTAATAAAAATAATTTTCTTTTTATTTATTAGTAACACTTATTTCATTTTTTCTATTTTCTTTTTTGAAAATTATCGTAACATATAATTATATCTAAATTTGAAAGTTAAGAATTGTTTTCTGAATATTTACACATATTAGATGTTTTAATTAATACAACATTCATATTTTAATGACCATAACTAAATATCAGGGTACATTATCATAGTTATTGTCGCTATTATTTCTATAGTGATATTTTATAAAGATTATTTCTAGTTGTAAAGTTAGCAACACCTAAATAAACGATGTAGACAATATACCTCTACTCGTAGGATTGCATCTCTCACAAACGATTTTTCTCAAAAGCAATTAGCAATTGTCACTAAAAACCACAGCCGTCTTCCCGTGAACCAATCAACACTCTTTCTTTCTCATATCTATACATTTAGTTGATGATACAAGGTTCACAACCACAACCATCATGTTTGGAATCAAATTTCAAGCAAGGCTTTCCAAAGCAACATTTGACATGAACACCACGTAATCTCATGCGACCCCAACATCTTATCACAATCTCACGTCTATTTGCCAAAAAACCAACCCAGTTTTAGCATGTGTTACGACACATCAGACAACATCACCTACGTCACAAAGATTTCAACCAAGGAATCTAATTGTCATCGCCAATCTTCATAATCGTGTCTTAGAGCAATTTTTTCATTACTAGTAATCTAGTCCTAGTGAGATTAATTATCCATTTGTTCTTTGATCATTTCTCTCCCATTTTTTGCCTTTTATTAATCATGTTAAAACCATTGTTTTATCTAAATTCTTATATTTTTGGGTTATATACATACTAGTTGTGAATTTAAAGCTTTCTATGTGATCATGATGAAGACATTGAACAATCTTTCCTTATAACACCCAAGTTTCAGAATTTCTTTCTCTAGAAAAACTTATGATTGTAAATTAGTAAAAGAATTAATTAAAGGGTTATAAGGTATTATGAAATTGTATAAATAAATCTTTGTTGTTTTCCTTAAGTTTTTACTCTAGCTCTAGGCTAGTGTAAACCCTATGTATTTTATGTTTTTATTGTAGTTGTTGCACGCTAAGAAATGATTCATGGGATGTATTAAAACATTTACACTTTGACATTGACTTTGTGGAAGATTATAGATTGATAAAGTTGATTTACATGTTTAAAAGGAGCAACAACTTCTCTTATTGATAGAGAAATAAAGATTAATTGTTAGTTTCCTAATGTTGTGTTCATTATATTTTAGTGAAGTTTAGTTTATATATGATTTTAGTCATAGTTTAGGGTAGCTATTGTAAATACCCAAGAAGTATAAATACAAGTTTGTAAGCCCTAATTCAATAAGCAATTTCGTACGTATCATTCTTGTTCTCGGTTCTCTCTCAATCGACAAATCTAAAACCGAGTTCATTATTGTGTGATTGCTTCATCGCTAATTGATACTTCATACAATTGGGTCCTACAATCGGTATCAGAGCCAAAGAGTGGTTCAAAGGTAAGATTCTTGCTCTGTTTGGCTCAATAATAAATCACGATCGTTCATAAGTTCCTGTTGTGAGTTGTAGGGCTTCAATAATTCTTGGTTATTGATGTTTGATTCAAATTGATTGTTGGGTTTGTTGTGTTTGGTGTTTATTTGGAGTTTGGGATTGAAAATACATGTTTTGGTTGTGTTTTGAATATTGGAGATGATTTACAGGTCTTGGTACTACCGTTCTTTCGCCTAGGGTGCCCCATAGTTCTAGCCATTAGTTCACCTCGCAAACTTGGTCTTTGCTATTTTAGTCTAGCTAACTTGCCTAGCCAACCTCATCTGGCAATCATCACCTCGCAAACATTACCTAGAAAACCTCACCTAGCAAACCCCTCCTAGCCATCCTCATCTAGCAAACCTCACCTAGCCATCTTCACCTCGCGAAACTGCACCTAGCCAACCTCATCTAGCCATCTTGTCTTCGCTATCCTCACTTAAACAACCTTACCTAGCCATCCTCATCTAGCTAACCTTACCTAGTCATCCTCATCTAGCCAACCTCACCTAACCATCCTTACTTAGCCAACTTTTTCAAGCCATCACACCAAGCCAACCTTTTAGATATTATTAATTTACCTTTATTTACTTTTCCACTCTAAGATCCAACTTCAAGTACCATTTTCTGTATTTCGACATGTCAAAAGAGGTGCTCGATCTCGGTTCAGATAACAAACCTCCTGTCCTTTTTAGAGGTAACTATTCCTCTTGGCGCCTTCGGTTTTTAAACTATGTCGGACAAAAAGAAGCTAGTGATGATATGCTTGAATCTATCAAGAATGGTCCAACACAAATTATGAGAATCATTCCAGCTCGTCCAAACAATGACCCCCCTGTTGAAGAGATGGAAGAACCAAAACCACCCAGCTTGTATACGGAGGATGAATGGAAACGGGTTAAAGCAGACAGAACCACAATCGCAACTTTACTTCAAGGATTGTCTGATGAAATCTTTAATAGTGTTGATAGTTTGGAGACAGCGAAAGAAATATGGGGTGAAGTCGAGAAGCTCATGCAGGGAGCTGATAGAGGAAAGATCAAGGAGAATCAGTTATTAGCTGATTATGAGATATTTAAAGCCGAAGAAGGAGAAGATTTAGAGTCCACTTATTTTTGATTCGCTACATTGCTGAACAACTTAAAGAAATACAAGTTGACCAAAGGAGTTAAGGATGTGAATATTAAGTTCTTAACAAATCTGTTACCTGAATGGTCAAAGTTTGCAGATTTTATTCGGCAGAACAAGGATATTGCTGAATTGGATATACACACAATCTATGTTGATTTGTGTCAGAATGAAGGCAGAGTCCTCAAGAAAATGAGTGACAACAAGGCTAAAGCTGCTGCACTGGAAAAATCATCTGCTGATCCACTTGCTTTGGTTGTGGATAAGAAAAGCCGGTCTTCAAGATCAAAACGAGAAAAGGCTCCAGTTCAATCTTCAGCAGAAGAAGAAACTCATGCGACTGAGACAGAGCTGGATATCCAAGATTTAAAAGACAAAGTTGATGCACTTATGTCTCTTGCCTTAAAGAAATATGGAAAGAAGTCATCCTCTTCCAACAAACTACGAACATCTTCTACTTTCAAGGGTAAAGATAAGTCAGTCGTAGGAGAAAGAGAAAGACCTAGGAGAGGTGAACTGGAAAAACCTAGGAAGCTTGGAAAGACTCAGGATACAACAGAGCGTAATTGCTATAAGTGTGGCAATCCAGGACACTTTGCCAAAGAATGCACACGAACAGTTAAGAAGGATTCTGGTTACTATACACGAAAGGCATTATTTTGCAAAGAACAAGAAGAGCATGAGGCCTTATTGGCTACTGAAGAAGCTTGGGAAGAGAATACTGAAAGTGATTCTGAGGATGACCTTGCTCTAATGGCCAGTGTTGAGGAGGATGGAGAAAAGGGCACACAACCAAATGATGGTGAGGAATCTGGATCTGACACT
>JAUEJL010097163.1:3146-13593 GCA_032274825.1 Drosophyllum lusitanicum
ATTAGACCCCATGCCCACCCCCCCCCCCCCCAAAAAAAAAAATTGATTCGGATTTATTTATATACATACACCTTACTTCGAGCGCAAGAGATTGGTTACTTTGAGCCTAATTCATAACTTTTTTTCGCTAATTTTATATAATTAACAGTAATAAGATCTTTATATTGCAACTTTACAGAGAAAAGTGGTGTTTACATAAAGCCGAAAAACTTGAAATCGAAGGAAAACCAGTTGACACTGACCGTCTGCTCATTTTCACCCTCCCTTTTTCACTTTTTGTCCCTTTTCCACAACGGGCAACAGAACTTCAAATTCAAGGGGCATTCCCGTAAATTGCTCACTGAATAGCATCACTTCTGAGTGTGAGTGATGGCAACTGCCGACCTGTAACGTAGCCGAAATCAACAAATCCAAAGCTAGAAAAGAAAGAAAGAAAGATTGAAGCACCAAGGTGCCCCCTTTTCCTGCGAGTAAGTTCTTGGCAAGGGGTTTGAGTTTTCTTTTTTTGGCGTTTGGTCTTTTTTTCCTGCAAATTTGGTAAAGAAAGCTGAATGGAACGTGGGTCGTCGACAAATAAAGTGGATAAACAAAAGGGTAAAAAATTGGGATCCAAAATCGATCCTTTTGTGCCGCAAGGCGACCACAATGCGAGAGATTTGAGATCTTGGGCTAAGAGGACCGGCTTCGTGTCTATTCTTTCCGGTGAAGTTGGGAGTTCGAGCTTCGTTCGCGACAGAGATAGGAGTGATGGTAATAGGGACCGACACGGGTTTGATTTGGAGAGTGGAGGGGGTGGTGGTGATCGTGTTGAGAGACGCGGCGGCGGTTCAATGCCGCCGAAGATTGAAGTTGAACCGGTTATGGGAAGGACCGGAAATGGAAGCTCTGAAATTGAACCGGATTTGAACCCGAATAGGCATCATGATGAGGCTGATCCCATTTTATCAGAAAGAAAGGAAGATGATAGAAGAAATGGTGGAGTTTCTACAAGTAGTGGTGGTGTTCCAGTTATGGAGCATAATCAGAAAGATGATGAATACGTGAGTAAAGAAGAAACGATTGATATAAAGTATCCTGGAGGTGGAGAAGAATCTGCTAAAGGACAACAGAAACTGCCAGAAATGAAGTGTGGGATCAGAGACAATCCTGGTTTAGGTTTGTTTTCTTGATGGTCTATAACTCTTTTACAACTGCTCCAGTTTAATTGTATCTGGCAACAAATAACAAATTACTGTAATCTGTTTAATAAACTTGCTAAGATTTGGGAATTGATCATGTTGAAGGAGCAATGGATTTTCTTATTTTTTGCTTTGTATTCATGATTGATGATTGGTATATAGACATGTGTCTCTAGTAATTTAAACAGGAATTACTTTCATTGAAACTTGTATAGATTACTTATATCTATTACTTTATGCAATGCAGTACCCCTCATGTATTATGGTTTGCAGCACTACCTCTCGCTAGCCGGTTCACTAGTTTTTGCACCCTTGATCATTGTCCCTGCCATGGGTGGAACCGATGTCAGCCACTGTTCCTTTATATTCTTCACTTTAAGTTCAGCAATTAACAAAAAAGTTTCAGGATTCACCATTATAACATGCTGTAATCTTTTCTTAAACAGAAGGACACAGCCACAGTAATTTCTACAATAATGCTAGTTTCAGGTTTAACCACAATCTTGCACTCAAACTTTGGGACACGGCTACCATTGGTTCAAGGGAGTTCGTTTGTTTTTTTGGCGCCAGCTTTAGTTATTATCAATGCTCACGAGTACCGAAATCTTACTGACAATGTAATCACATAATTCTTTATTCCTTTTTACTTCATCTTAAATAACTTTTTTATAATCACAGAAGCACATTCTTACATGCAGAAGTTTAGACACATAATGAGGGAACTACAAGGGGCAATAATTATTAGTTCAATTTTTCAATGCATCATGGGATTCAGCGGTTTGATGTCCTTATTCTTAAGGTAAATACTTTCGTGATTATTTAACTGTTACATTATCATTATAATCTATATGTTGTTATCTGCTATTCGCTGCAGGTTGATAAATCCAGTTGTGGTTGCACCTACTATTGGGGCCGTTGGCTTGGCATTTTTCAGTTACGGTTTCCCTCAAGCTGGTAGTTGTGTAGAAATCAGTCTCCCTCAGATATTATTAGTGCTCATCTTTTCTCTGGCGAGCAACACATTTAGTCATTTATAGCTTTTTCATTTTGATTCAAATACTAGGCTTTCTGCTTATATTTACTTGGGCCTGATACTGATGCGAGTCACTCAGAATGTCTTAATAATATTTAATTTTGTTAATGTCTTAATGTCCTATTACATGGTTTTCGTTCTTTTATGTAGCATCTTCAGGGAGTATCTATTCTTGGACTTAGGGTACTTCAGATATATGCGGTATGTGTATACTAATAGTATACATAAATTCTCTTGTTTTCTTTTTTTTTTAATCTGTAGTTGCAATATTTAGTAAATATTTTTTCTGTCAACTTACAGGTCCCTTTGAGCATTGTAATTACATGGGTGTACGCATTTTTCTTGACAGCTGGAGGAGCATACAACTACAAAGGATGTAGTTCAGACATACCCGTTTCCAATATTTTAGTTGATTCTTGCATTAAACATGCATATACAATGAAGCATTGCAGGACTGATGCATCTAATGCATGGGAAACTGCTGATTGGGTTAGGATACCTTACCCGTTGCAATGGGGTATCCCCATATTTCATCTAAGAACCTCCATCATCATGATTGTTGTGTCTTTGGTGGCATCTGTTGACTCGGTAAGGAACCCGTAACTGAAGATGAAACTTTTTTTTAAAAAGGCCAAAAGGGCTAATCGCATAAAAAGATAATAATGTTCATAAAAAGATAATAAGGAACCCGTAATAATGTTTTCTACTTTTCTCTCTTGCAAAAGATACAAACTTTCAAATTTCTCTATTTTGGGTAATTGGAAACTTGATATAGTTAAAAAGTAAATTGGACATTGAAGTGGAAATTTAGGGCCGCAAATGAGTCAAGCTTTCATCAAGCAACTCGAGCTTGAGCTTGTTTGAGTCTAGCTTTTATTGAGTTCGAGCATAAAAATCTAGCTCAAAATATATAATCAAACCAAGCTTGAACTTACAGGGGCTCAAAATATGTAACATATAGGTGTATATAACAATATATAAAATTGAATTTATAAAAATGGTGGATTTTATCATTATTAAACTTTTCTAAAAATATTTTTGACTAATGATCAAGAAGTTTTGTTAATATTATTACTATACATATTTGAAATGAGTTTTGTTATGAATATAATTTTTACATATATTTGAAATAAGTTTGGTTATTGATATGAATCAAAGTGGTAATCAAATAGAAAGATGAAAATATAGAATAATCGACTTTCGAGAGCTCGATCGGCTTTCCTATAGTTTACTTTCGAGAGGTCAATCAACACTCCAATGATATGAAAACCATCAATCAATTTCTGCATAATGAATATTACAACCCTAATGGCATATTTATAGTCAAATATAACAACCTACTCCTAAAGTAACTCTAACTGCTAATCATTATCTAAAATAAACCCTATCTAATTATAACAACTAAATAATAAACATATCTAACATTTAAAACATATCTAAGTAATAAATCTTATCTAAAATAAATCCTAGCTAAAATATCCGGATCATATCATTACTCCGGCCGACATAAACACCTTGTCCCCAAGGTGTTGCCAGGATTGAACCAAATTCCAGGATCCCATATCGTTCTTTGGGGTTGTCTTTTTATAGGTTGACAATACAAAGGACCCGAATCATACAAATTAATAAATCCAACTTTATGGTCAAAATTCTTATTTGCTTGTGTTTTTTGGTTGGCCCAAGAACGACCATAGACTCCTCCTAATGTGTCACCATCACCATCTTTTCTAGTTTGGCTTAAGCAATCACAAACTTCTTTCAGAATACCGACGCTTTCACCACTTTATTCTGTTGTTGTGGCTTTGGTCTAACCTTGAGTGAACGAATTTCTTGTTGCTTATCCTTTTCTTCTACTCCCTTCTTTTTTTCCGCATTCCCTTCTCCACACTTTTCTCTCGTATAACCTTCGTCTTTTTTTCTTGTTCATCTCTCATTTCCTTTTCATATGCTTCCCGAGCTCTTTTAAGATCACGCCACTTTTCCCATTCTTCAAATTCCTTCCCCCTGACCATTCAAAAACCATATTTTTTTAACAAATTCATATGCTCTTCATGTTGCCTTGCACTTTGCATCCTGTATTCTTCAATCAATCTCTTAAAACCGTTCATACCGGAAAAGAAAAAAAATCGATGCTCTGTTACCAATTTGATATGAATCAAAGTGGTAATCAAATAGAAAGATGAAAAAGATAGAATAATCGACTTTCGAGAGGTCGATCGGCTCTCCTGTAGTTTACTTTCGAGAGGTAAACCAACACTCCAATGATATGAAAACTATCAATCAATTTATGCATAATGAATATTACAACCCTAATGACATATTTATAGTCAAATATAACAAACTACTAAAATAACTCTAACTACTAATCCTAATCTAAAATAAACCCTATCTAATATAACAACTAAATAATAAACATATCTAATATTTAAAACATACCTAAGTAATAAATCTTATCTAAAATAAATCTTAACTAAAATATCCGGATCATATCAGTTATCAAAAATAAGTTTCATATAGAAACTCAAGGCTTGTCTAGTTATTGAGCCGAATTCGTGCTTGGACTTTAGTAGTCGAGAGCTCTCGGGCTTGGCTTGGCTTGGCTCGTTTGCAACCTAAGTGGAAGTGACCACCTTTGGTCTTCGGGAACATCCATTTACCCAAAATAGAAGAAACTGAAATTTGGTTATCTTAAACTAGAAAAAAAACTGAAAGTTTATTACCCAAAAATCCAAAATGGAAGAAAGTTTAGAGTTTTTAAACTTATTTTAGAACTTCTGAAAGTTTGTACCTTTTTTAGAGATAAAATATAGTATTACCCTAAATAGAAATTTGATGGAAATTCATTACTTCTTTATTCAGTTTCTATAATATTGAACAACTAGCTTGATTTATGCTCATCAATTAAATCTCATTCTTTATGTGTGTGTGTGTAGGTATTTATATACTTTTTATTTTTTTGATGAAAGGTTGGAACATATTACTCGACATCAATGCGTATTAATGCAAGACCACCTACACGGGGTGTTGTAAGTAGAGGAATTGGTTTGGAAGGCTTTTGTAGTGTACTGGCTGGGCTTTGGGGAACGGGGGCTGGTTCAACAACTTTGACAGAAAACTCACACACTGTTACCATCACGAAGATAGCTACTAGAAGGGCTGTGGAGGCGGGCGCGGTTATCTTAATTGTCTTCTCGTTTATAGGTAAACCTTTCTGCTCACAATATTTTAATGTGCGTTTTGGAACTTATATCTGATTATTTAGGGGTCAAATAATCTGATTTGGAAAATCAGTTTCATATCAGCTGCAGCAAGACTTGATCACTAATAAGTTTTAGATCAAGAAACTGAACAAGCAAACCCTAAACCCTAACATATTTATTATAATTTGGTCAACCACATTGGTATATTTGCACCCAAGTATGATAATTCAGGTAGTGTTTGTTTTATGGATATGGGGAGGGAATGACTTTCATTCCCAGTAAAAGTGTTTGTTTAAAGGGCTTGGGTTTTAAAAATGGGTATTAAACCCACATATATAGACATATCTTTTTTGTTTTTTTTAAAGAGAGTTTTTCTCAGATAGGGCTCCTCCCAAGCAGTCGAGCATTTGCTCAGATGTACGTGGTCTAATTGTTACAATGACATTTTTAAAATCCACTCCCACTCCCTCTTACAAGTAAACTTATACTATACGCATCGTGATTCATAGTTACAAACCAAACACCCCCTCAGATAGGATTCTTGTTCACTAATTGCGTTTTTGTCATTTTTTATAGTTTAATTAATCAAAATAATTCATTAATGAAATATTATAACAGGAAAAGTTGGCGCCATTCTTGCTTCTATACCACTAGCATTGGCTGCTTCGTTGTTGTGCTTTGTGTGGGCCCTAATCATGGCATTAGGACTCTCTACATTAAGGTATACGCACACAGCAAGCTTCAGAAACATAATGATAGTTGGTGTATCCCTGTTCCTTGGTTTGTCATTACCTGCATATTTTCAGCATTATCAACCAGATACAGCCTTAATTCTTCCCGGTTACTTCATTCCTTACTCAGCAGCATCTGATGGGCCAGTTCACTCTGGAAATAAACAGGTAACACAATTCCTTTCATATAATTTGTGGATTTTGAAAATAACATGTTTGATTTTGACCTCACGAGTCAACATGTCTCTAATGTGGCATATTGTGAAGATCTAACATCTATTTTTCCGAACAATCTGCAATCAGGTTGATTTTATATTGAATGCAATTTTATCAATGAATATGGTGGTGACATTCTTGGTGGCGATGCTACTAGACAACACTGTACCAGGCGGTCAACAAGAACGTGGTGTGTACCTCTGGTCAACTCCCGATGACTTGTCAACAGATCCATCTTTTCTTGATGATTATTCATTACCAAACAAATTTTCTCGAGTTTTTGGTTGGGCAAAATGCTTGTCTGTATGACCTTACGTAAAAGTCAAAAGGTCAACGTTAACCGTGCCACCTCTCACCTGAAACCAACATCTTACACAGGTGATACATTTATACACACCATTTGCAAGAACTACAAGAGGCTTCATTATATGTTTTCATTACTCAAAAAATGAACACATTGTATAGTTACATATGGTCTATGTTAGAGGAATAGATCTTTTATTGTTCCAATCTTGAATCAACGAACGAAGAGTGCGATTAGGAGTAAGGCGGTTGTGTTGTAGGTGTAAATTTGTCATTGGTGATGTATTGTGGCCCATATCTAACCATTGTTTTATAGCACTGAGCTCATATGAAAATCCATCTGAAGCTATATGTGGGTTCTTCATTATATCCTGCAATCAACAACATATTTTGTTAAAAATACACATCCCTACTTATGTAACTTGATTTTTAAATAAAGATATGCAAACCTGTAATATCGGACAGAAGAAGAAAGATGGTATGTTATTTTGGTCCTCCAATTCGACACTAAACTCGTTTACCAAGCACCCAACATCTGCAGCTAAATCATCTGCCTTCTTCCTCACTGCTTGAATATCTTCCATCACCATATTCATCCCCATATAACCCCCATCCTCTCCATTTGTACATGAAGAACACCTAATTGCTATTCTAGCAAGCTCCATTGCCACTTCAAATGGCCATTTTCCAACTCTCTGATCTAACACCTCCATGAATGCAGCTTCATTCATCATCTTAACCTCATCTACAAACCCACACCAATTTCTCCCAGTCAGAAGCTGTAACACCGAACTCCCAAAATCTTGAATATCTGACCTGATATCAGATTCGTTGCACGAGAAATCTAGCCTAAACCCATGTAGTTTTGCAACATTATTACGGTCCAAAAGGATATTGGTTAGGTTCAGTCTTCCATGAACTATGGGTCTGGGCTTGGTTAGATGGAGATAGGTTAGGCCTGAACAAACTTGGGCTGCAATACAGACTCTAGCATGCCAATTTAGAGGTTGTTTGTTTTTACCGTTGGAGAAAAGCACATTTCTTAGGCAGCTTTGATGCATATACTCGAATACAATGCATCTTAGCTCCGTGCAAACCCCGAGCATGGCCACCAAATGGGGATGTTGTGCATGCTTTAAAACCCTCACCTACATATATAGATATACGAAAGCATATGATTGGTACCTGCATTCGTTAATCTATAGACGTGGTAAAATAAGCGGATTGGGTCCCATGTGACAATGGGTTTAGCTGAAATCAGGAAGTATTTATATATAAGCCAAAACAAGTTAGGTTGTGTCCATCATCAACACTTTTTTGTCTTCTGTAATTAATTAGTGTTGTAATTTTTTTATTTGAAGGGAAATAATATGTGTTGCTAACATCTAAACTAGGTGTTGTTCGCATTAGTGACTATTTAAATTAAGAGTATTTAAGTCATTTCAGTGTTAATTGATTTAAGTAGTCTATGAGTGTAACACCATTTAACTTAGATGTTAGCAGTTAATATACCTTGCTAGTAAATTCTTCGTCTGAAACTTGTTTAATCCTGAAGTCATACAACTTGACAGCAACAGTGGCATGGTTGATGCGAGCTCTATATACATTTGTGAAATCACCAGAACATTTTATTCTGCAGTTTTCCGAGAAGTTTTCAGTCCCTGCTCTGATCTCGGCAGAAGTAAACTCTTTGTAAGAGAAGTTTAATTCAGTCAATCTTGGGACCATTTCGATAGCATCTTTATTTCTACAAAATTCTATTCTTCGCTGCATAACATCTTTCTGTTTCCTCAATTTTTCAATCTCTTGAATCATGCCACCCCTTTTGTGGATCAGCTTCCTTAATTGTTCTTCAGATTTTGATTTTGCCAGTGTGGCTGATTTAAGTTTGTTCGACAACTCCTTCTGGATTTCGAGTGTTGAATTGAGCTTCCTTTTATTCTGCTCAAGTGTAATTCGGTTTTCACCAAGTTCTTCTTTTACAATGTTTAAATCCTTCTCTAGATCTCCTCGTTTCGCGATTTCTTCATCCAGTCGAGCTTCAACATCTGCAGCCTATGTACCCAAAAATCATTATTTAAAAAAGCAAAATGTAAAATGATACAGAATCAACAATCAGATTGATGAATTACCCTTGAAGTACATAGATTAATTGCCCATTCTGCCTTTGAATATCTTGCAGCATTTTCTTTGGCTTCTCTTCTCTTTATATGAATGGTATCTCTTGCTTGGCCTATTTTGATTCTCAGGAATTCAGTTTTTTGTATGGGGTTCTGGTTAAATGATGAAAAAAGGTTCTTAAATATAATCAAGAAAAATAATTAATTACTTATTATTTTCATCAAATATGGAAGATTTACCAAATCTTTAGGTATATCTGGTTCTATTGTTTCACTGTTCTCCAATATATCATTTGAAACCTGCATGGGTTCTGATTCTTCATCTGCATTTGAAATCAACAGATGATTGAAGTACTCTTCAATCTCTTCTGCACATTTCTCCCAGGCCGGAGGTGAATCCGTGCTTGTTGAAGAAGAAGGTGAAGTTCGAGGACTTTTTGTGTTTTCTGGAAACAGTTTGCCAATCCAACCTTTCAAACTACCCATCTTTTTATTCAGTTTAACTACCAATTCTCCTCGATCATGTTCTATGAAAACCTCATCTTTTTCTTCTTTCAGAAAGACCAATTTCCCACCAGTGGTCAGATATAATTCACAGAAATCAGGCTTCTTTTGCTGAATATACCTCAATCTATTCAACTGATTATTGTATTTCCTTGCAGAAATGTACAAACAGAGATGAGTATACACAAGCAAACGATCTTTTTTCTGCGTAATATAACAATTTTAAAGAAGTTAAAGCTGACATACAATGAAGACGATTTGAAGAATGTAATTCCCATCACTAGATTGCATATGTGAAGACCCGATATAAGCTGTAAGATTCGTTTGTGTATCGGTTCATCGTATTTCTCTATATTTAGAGTTTCTGTTTTCACCTGTAAACAAAATGTAAAAAGTTTTTTATTTAATCATATTACAATTCTGGATGAGTGTTTGTAATTAAAACTCATATCAGGAAGAACACAAGACCTTGCCACAGAAAGCTATATACTGATGCAGAATCTTGTTTAGTTTCCCTTGCTCACACTTTTTTAGAAAATCAACACTCTCATCATTGACATAACTTGCAGGGAGCTTTCCATCTTGATTCAAGAAACCAAATTTAGTCAAACCATAACAAAATAAAATTCAAAATTTCTGAAAAAACTTACAGTATGTGTAAACATAATCTCTGTTGATGTCTGCATGGAGGATAACAATGGAGATTTGAGCAGAAGACCATTTTCTTAGTGTCCATTCTAGAGTTGCAAGCCCCTCCTGCACATCATCCCCAATTGCTACATAGACTTTCTCCATCTTGTTTGATGAATTGGCTTTGTAAAGTTAGTGTCAGATTACACTAAATTGAAAGCAAATATTCCAAGATATAGTTTTTCTTCAAGAGTTTTGAAAAATGAGAAAAGGGTTGATTTTAATAAATCCAAGAATATGAGGGCCGGTGTCATCAAGGTAGATACATTTGTTCTTGTTAAAGGTTGAAATTGGACGAGAGTCTTGTACAGTTGTAATCGGCCTTATTGAAAGCAATTATTCCTTAGATTTAATCATAAGAATTCAAACGTCTTAGTGTAACCATATACTTCTGTGTCTTATCTTTATTTTTTGATTTCCAGGTATTATATATATATATATATATATATATATATATATATATATATATATA
>JAUEJL010097174.1:0-13593 GCA_032274825.1 Drosophyllum lusitanicum
AACACAATTATCCACCCACATCAACATAATTTTCAAAATCTTATTAACTTCTCCCTCTTTATTTCATAAATATAAATTTTTTTCTTATTTTAATGTCTTTTAGAATTTATTTTTAAAATTAACAAAATAATTGATGCAAATAAAAAAACAAAAAAAAAACTGACATTGTACGATACTTTTTCGTGATATTGAATTGCGCGAATAACATATTATTACATTTTTTAAAACAACATGATGTAAAATAGAAATTATTTGTCACCGCAGCATTGCGCGGGTACCTTGCTAGTTTATTATTTACGAGTAAATCTAATTAAATATTAGTTATTTAATAGTTGATTAATTAATAAGTTTATTAATTAATTAAACGTTGTGAGTAATTTGTAAATTATTCAAACCTAAGTGTTTTATCTTGGTTTGTTGAAAGTTCATTTTAAATTAAGATGAACTTTATCTTAACGAGTTTAACTTGGGCTTAAGGTTTGTTTAAATATGTAAGAAATATAGGTTTAATCACAATTGGAAATCAATACCAAAAACCATCTTCCTCTCTTCTCTCCCTTGTTCAGCCGATGTACACAAAACCCTTTCGGGTTTGTATCGATCAAACATATACACACACGCAAATGGAGTGCGGTTTTCATAGTTCGTGGTAATTTCTCGTGTGGTCTAGCACCACGGTTCGTGGTAGTTCAGTAGCGGTGTAATTTCCCGTACCATTCCAAGTAACAAAGAATTTCATAAAGGTAATCCTATTATCTCTGGTTGGGGTTTTAATCAAATTAACAGTTTTTATTTCGTTTTGCGTGTTCAACTAATGTTTTGAACACCAACAACTTCCGCGCACAAGCACGTCCGTGCTTCATTAAAACATGATCCTAGCCTATTTAAACTCAATTTAAGGGTTAAATATTGAAAAACTTGATTATATCTTTGGAGACCGGCCTAGAGCTACTTCCAACACCCTATGTCTTGAATTGAAGACTTTGAAGATGGAGAAACCTTGATAACTGAAATCCTTCATCTTGGCTAATTCAGCTGCATTTTCTAACTTCGAAGGGTACCTGAATCACACCTATCTTTTTATGCTTTCTTAGTTTAGGTTTATATTACTATTTTTCAGACGCACTTGGATGTATTTGAGTGTTCTTTATGAAATCTTAGTCTAGGATTGAAGAACCAACTTAGATTTGCGATCTGGTTGCGATTTCCATTCATTTAGGTTGTAGATCTGGCTTTAACCTTTTGGCTTTTGGTTTTATGTTGTTAGACTAATAACCATATGTGTATGTTTAGATTTATTTGGTTAAAATGATGTTTATTCCTATGGTTGATTGATTCCTTTGATTCTTGCTTTCGTTGGTTATTTTCCGAATTGAATAATGGTTGTTTGTCGTGTTTAATGAGATTATATAGCTAGTTTACAACTTGAGTGACTATCATGAAATTATTCAAGGATTGTAACTCAGACCTGAGAGCAGTCAAGTTGATGAATCTGTATGCTCGTGAACATGTTATATAATCAAAGCTTAGGACGTTGATTGAACTGCAGCCTGGTGTGTGTTTGGATTAGTTTAGCTTTTGCGTTATGTTAGATCTTATGTCTTTAAGTAATCATGCGAGTGTTTTGATTATGAGTTGGTATATATTACAATCTTATTTGTGACATTGATTATGACATTAATCAGATCATTTGAGTTAAAAAAGACCTTGAACGCTTGAACGGATTAATCAAGAATTTGGTAATCATAATAAGATTAAGTTAGATCTATGGTGGCAAGTAGGCGTCCAAAAGAACCATTTATCTAGGTCTGAACCTACTGACCATCAGGGCATGGTTTAGACCCGTTCATAAAGAGTTGATTATATGGTTTCGGTTCATTACGCTTGACCAGTGGAGTGATTAGAACTATATACTGAGATAACCTATGATTGTCGAGGCATGGGTGTCGACTTTGTGAAACTAATTAATTTACTTATATGAAAGTTCAGAGATGTGAATCCTATGTTGCATAGTTGTTAGTTTGATTTATATTTATATGTTTTATATTTACTTTCCATTTCTTAGTTATAATATTCAATCCCAAACATTTTTCTAGGTTAACTATTAATTAAAGTTATGAGTATACACCGTTCTATGTGGATCGACATGTTCTTACCAATGTTATTTTATACATGGTGGGTGCACTGCTAGTTTCATGTGTTGCTTTTAGTATTAGTTTGAATTGACTTTGTAAATATCTTTGATCTTTTGAGTGGCTTGGAATTATATACACACTAAAACCAAACATATCAAATAGGGCCGTTGCCAAGGAGCGGTTTCTTTTATTCGATTTCATTCCAAGATTTTCAGTTGACCGAACCTTCACTCGGTTAATTCAAGTGGAATTACTTGTTTTTTCTATTCTTAGTTAAGCAAAAGGATACATCATCTTTTTAGCTTTTGGTATATTAAATGTTAGTTTTTAAAGTTGGGTATATACTAAAGCAAAATGTGATAACTTTAATACATTTTTGAAAACTAAACCATCTAGTAATCAATTGAACATATCTTGACTAAACCAGACTTCGGAAGCGATTACTTTTACCATTCTTACGTTACCACCAATCCACCATTCTTCTTAAATTGTATAACATAATTTATATTCCACAAATCAAATCACAACTTTAGATTCTTATTTTCAATCAAACGCTTACAAGATTAACCGTATGCTCTTTGTAAATTCGACACTTGTTTACTCTCTCTAGTATAAGGTTTTTTTCTTTTAAATTGTAACATACTTAGTAGTTAGTCTTATAATTCCACAAATCAAATCACAATTTTAGATATTTTATTTATAATAAAAGATCACAAGACTAACCACATGCTCTTGGTAAATCGACACTCATTTACCTTAACCTTATTTCTAATATAAGGTAACTAGACTAAATTCCCGTGTGATACACATGTTGGTTTAAACGATAATAAATATTAAACATTAATAAAAACGTATTAAATAATAATAAAATGCGAATTAAATGATAATTTAAAAAATGACGACGTACGACATCAACACTTTAACCAGCACGGGAGTGGGAGGACAGACTTGACGGCAGAAACGTGGTATCTGATACGAAGAGACGTGCTTGTATTTCTTATATACGTCATCAATCATTATTGTTACAATTAATGGTAATAAAGTTAAACATTATTGGTTATAATTAAAAAGAAATTTAAAATGATTGTAAAATATTTTAGAATGATAAACTAAGAATTTGGTTAATTATAATATTTTGAAATATTATAAAGGGTAAATATGATATTTGTAAATTAAGGTGGACAAATACGATTTTATATGATTTAATAAGGGCATATATGAAATTATCTCTGATAACTTTGACTCTAAAAAGTCAAAATTGATTTTTTGATTTTAAGTGAATAATGGTTAAGATTAAATATTTTTTTAAATGAATGGTTTAGATCGTCTAATAAATTTTATCAAATTAGTCTTTTATTTATGTTAGAAGATTAGGTTTATTTTTGTAATTCACACTATCGACATTGATTACATCACAACAAGATTCATACTTTAGAAGTAACTTGCAAGTTTGTAACCTTTCAGAGTATATACTTAGACGCAGAAAATTTATGTTATCAAATTTAAATTTAACTATTAAAGTTATTTTATGTTTTTTTTAGTTGTTGATTTGTTGGGTGTTATCGGTGTTATGATTACTACAACTATCATTGTTATAATTATAGCATCATTTAATTGTTATTAAGGTTACTAGATATTAGAAAACATTATTTAGAAAAAGGATTAATTGTATCGATATATAAGAAACTTTGTCGACTTCAATTTTTTGTGTAAGAAAAGATAAGTTATGCAAAAATGTATAATTGTTATCGAATATTACATTTATGTAATTACCCTACGATTATAGGTTAGCAAATCATTTTTTGTTTTTATTATTTTATTTTAATTTTTTAATTAATTTATAATTATTTGTGTATTATTATTATTATTATTATTATTATTATTATTATTATTATTATTCAATAATAACTTGAATGATTGAGATGAACTTGAGTTATCATTCAATATCTTCATCAAGCTTTTCGGAAAAAATCATCTTCATCCCCTTCAAGACTTTAAATCATCAAGAGCACATGAAACTTCAAGAACACATAAACACAAATCAAAGATGAACAGAGAATCAAGAACAAGATGCAACATGAAGGTTTCAAATCGCTAAGCCTAAAAACATATCTGAAAATGAATCATCTAATTCAGATCTTAAGTCGTTGATTGATGAACCATATGAATCGGAACTGTAACCTTTGAATCATAGACCCCTACAAACAAGATGAAACATGAAGATTTGAAATCTTAATCCGAAATCTTGAATCATAAAGTGAAAACCCCATGGTATATATCCATGAACACTAGATTGAATACGCAAGAGCAAGAACTTACGGAACCCACGGATGAAATACACAACCTAACATACGATGATAAGATGAACAAAAGTCGTAAACCGAATCGGAACCCAAAAGTCATAAACACTCGATGAAGATTGGCGATTTATGAGTTCCCAATCGATCTGTGATGAACCCTCTAAAAATCTGGAACACAAATTGAAATCAAAAACATAAATCAAAACATTTGAAACTCTAATCTTAGGGGGTGTTTGTTTTTAGCTTTTTTTAGGGACTTTTTAACTTATTAGCTTATTTTTGGGCTTATAAACGTTTTTGTGTTTGGCTTAGCTTATGAGCTTAAGCTTATAGGCTTATCTTTAGCAAAAATAAGTCACTTTTGATAAGTTTACTTGAATCAACTTTTTTTCTTTCCTATAAGCTTATTTTTGTACATTTATCTATATACCCTTCTTTAAAAACTTGAAACTAAGCTAAACGCTCTTTTAAAAAAAGCTTATTAGCTTATAAGTCATAAGCTAATCCAAATATTTTTTTACTCATAAGTTAAAAAGCTCAAGCTAAAAAAATAAACTTACCCAAACACCCCCTTAAACCCAGAAACCTTACACATATAATCGAACCCAAAAACCTTCATCGGATCTCTTCCATGAATTTGATAACCTTTTTTGTATTATTATATGGAAAATATTGATTTATTTTAAAGGGTATGTTGGATCTCTTCCATGAAAATTAGAGGATAAGATCTGGAAAAGCATATGAAATAATGGATTAATGTCTTAGTGGGAATACAATTTGCATAATAATAATAAGAGTTTAGACTACTAAATAGCATCCTACTTTTCTAAAAATATCGATGTAGGTAATTTTAATTTTTTATTTAAGTAAAGTTAAGGGTCAATATCGTCCGATAAAATTTTGATCCGCCTCTTGTCGGTCGTCAATGTATGTAATTTTCTTGGTCAAAATTGAAGTAAAGTTATTAGAGGAATTGCATATATGTTTTTCATAAATATTAAAATATCATATTTGTTCATTCTAATTCACAAATATCATATTTACCCCTTATAATATTTAATAATATTTAAAAATATTATATTTAACCAAATTCTTAATTTTATCAATTTAAAATATTCTATAATCATTTAAAATTCTTTTTAGTTATAATCAATAAATACCTGACCTTATTGCGCTAATTGTAAAAACAATTATCATGAGTTATATAAGAAATACAATAATGTCTATTTGTATCAACATATCATGTTTCGACCGTCACGTCTAACCTCAACCTTGTATTGACGCTTCCACCCGCTGATTTGGAGTTAACGCCATTTGTCATCATTTTTTTAATTTTTATTTATTTCATGTTTTATAACTATTTGATATTTTTTTATTAATGTTTAATATTTGTTATTTTTAAAACTCTACCTGTGTATTACACGGGCATATAATCTTGTAAAATAATAAAAAACAAAAGGTGTCAAGGTGACCCGCTAACCTATAATCGCATTTCACATTACACATACTGTAATTTTCAGCAACAAAAATACATTTTTTTCGTAACTATTTTCCTTTCTTACACAGAATATTAAAGTGGACGATGTTGCTTACATTTTTGTACATTTAACCCTTTTAAAAACAAGAGATTTAAAATCAAAATCGGGCTTTAACAAGGGTTTGAAAACAATTCGTTGATTATATATATTTCCTTCCAATCTTCTGTATTTTGCATCTTGTTTAAGATTTTAGTTTGTAACTTCATATTTATTAATATACTCATAAAAAATATGTTTTTGGCATAGCTAGCCGAAAGCTGGAGGTGGAGCTTCGAAGAGCTAGAGCTGGAGCTTTTATTTAGAGTTGAAAGCTAGAGTTTTACTTGTACAAAAGTGTTTGGCAATGTAACTGTAGCGTTAGCTTAAAAATATAAAAAGACATAAAAGGACACAATAATAAACATTTAAATAAAAAACAAAATTAACCAAAGGTTATTTATGTAATTTGAGTTTTAAAAGCTTTCAGCAGATCCTAAAAGCTATTTGAAGTAGCTTTTCATTTTGGAGCTTTTATGAGATTATTTTTTTAAAAATAAAATCTCAAGCTCCTACAACCAAAAAGAGCTAGTGAAACTTATTTTTTAAAAACTAAAAGCTCAAACTCTTAAAAGTTCTGAAAAGCTCCTGTGAAACATACCCAATGTTTCATACATCATTTTAAAATTGAATCCTCAAGCATATGATTTTATCCCAAAACCACCACATCTTTTTAATGTCATTTAGTTAAAGGGTAATATATGTGCCTAAATACATGTATAAAAATAAGATGATGACCCATGGTAAATATATATTGTTTAGGTGGTGAGTGGGAGGTTTAAGTAAAAATTAATATTTAGGTAAGAATATGAGACTTAATCCTGATTCTTCATTTGATTGATCGGACGGTCTACATTTGACCTTTCATTTTATTCATTGTCCTACCATGAATTGCGACGGCCATGAACTACGATTAGTGAATTGCGACCATTAGATCTAATAGATTAACATCTAATTGATGGCTAAGATTTGTTCTCCCATTCTCACCTTAATATATATTCTCATAATAACCCTCCCTTAGGTGGTGATTAGGTACAAACTTATAAATTAATTATAAAAAAACTGATTAGGGAGTGTAGCTTGAACCTTAGTTGTTTGCAACATGAAAAATAGGGGTGAGCAGAATAAACCGAAACTAAAAAATTGAACCAATATAGCAACCGACGGTTTTGGTTTTCAAATTTTCAAAAAACCGTCTTTTTCAGTTCGGTTTCGGTTTTAGAAATTTCAAAAACCGAAAAAAATAAACCGAACCATTCCAAGGGGCAATATTGTAAATATCACTTCATTTCAAGTTGACAAGTTCACTTCTTCTCGATTTTATCCAGTTATAGCTTAATATATAAATCAATTTCTAGTTGTTTATCTCGATTTTCAGGTTCTAGTTTTCTGAGTTGTATGCACTTCAACTCAAGTTGGTTGTTTATCTCGATTTTCATTTTTGATTTATTTCAACTTTGGCTTTAACGTTTAAACATTTGACAGACATTTTGCTTATATCAATTGCTTGAATTAGGTTACACACATCTTGATATTTTTAATATAGCTTCAATCCTGTTTAATTTCATAGCTTCACAACGATCATTGTATGGCTTTAAATCTTGATAGTTAAAACGGAGAAACTATAAAACTGAACCAAAAACCGAAAACCGAACCACTCCAAAACTAAACGGTTTTGGTTTTCCAAAAACCGAAATTTTCGGTTTGGTTTCGGTTTTATACCAAAACCAAACCAAACCGTGCTCACTATACACCTAATGAAAAGCTTACTAACCATCTTGCCAAACCCATTTCCAAGTATTAGATCGCGTACTCTCTCTCTCTCTATATATATATTTTATATATATAATCTCAAACAGTCAAACACATATATCTCTCTCAAACACGGTGTACATATACATGTTCCCCGAGTAGACATATTTTGATGTAAAAATGAATCATGTATTAATTCATGTGTAGATTTTTATAGTTTCATATAGATATATAGTCGCTGTTTTATATATTCTATAAAAGCATGTATTAAGTACGCAAATGGACCCAAAATTAGCACCGAGTCATGTGACGTGGCGGTGGTAGCATGCGTTCCTGAGTCTGATTGCCATCCTTAACGATAAACACTGTATCCATTCCCCATGTAAGGTGACGTTCAAGATGACAGTGTAGAAACCACACTCCTGTTCGACATTAATAAAAAAAAAAAACTTGGACATATGTTACTATATAGAAAACAATTTAATAAAAATAATAAATGGTTAGTTATAAAATCGAATAGTTAAGTATGTATCATACCAGGGTTAGCTGCCCTAAACCTAATTGTAGCCCATCCATTTACCGGAACAAGAACGGTGTTTCTGAATGGCGGGTCTACTAGGTTGTAGTTCAACGGGTCCTTGTTTTTGTCAAAATTACCAAATCCCCATCCGACAACAAAAAAGTTAAATCCATGTAAATGCATAGGATGATCAAGCCCTGCAATCAATGAGGTCCCTTGGAAAACCACTTCCACGATCGAATTGTATTCTATCACTCTGACTTCTGTTGCCCTCTTGGGTGTTTGTAGATACACCGGTAAATTAGTATCCGTAAAGTTGAAAAATAATGGTGGAACACGAGGAAATCGTGTCCCAAACTCACCACTGATGTGATAATAGTATGCTTCAAGTATATCAATCACCGGAGATTCAAAGCTAATATTGTTCATACTAGCGGCTAGTCGTGTACCATTTGGGCCGGCACATGAGTTGTTTTGACATGGGAATGTGTTTATAGAAATAGTAGAAATTATTTGTGTGTCATACGCGTCTATTGAGAATGAAAGTGGGCCCAAGCTCCTAAGGCTACCGATAAAGTTAAAAGCTGCGGTGGTGTCATTGTAATAAGGTAGAGAAGGAAGTAAAGGAGAACCGGTTTGTAAAACAGAATTGCCACCTGCGTATTGAAGGATTCCAGTGGTTGTGGTGTTATCAAAAGCTATGTTAGCGGCGGAGGAATATGCTTTAGCTGCCATGTAGTAGCGGCCTCCTGGCGGGACTTGGTTTGCTTCTAACAAGCAATCAAGTGTTTGGCCGGGGGAGATTACCACATATTCCTTAGTCAATGGCTTTGTGTAGCTTCCATCGGCTCCCACAACGGTTAGCGAATGATTTGCAATGGCGAAAAACATAATCTCATTCATAACCCCATTTACCATACGTAAAATATACTTTTTCCCATGTTCCACATTTAACTTGAAGGTATCTACGCAAATTTAAAAAAACAATAAATAGTAATTTAGTATCGATCTCTAGGTTTAAGTTTTCAAATATGTGAAATTACATAACTAACCTTGCCCTGAGCATGGATAAAAGTCACCAGGTTGACCATTGATAGTGTAGGCATCAGAGACTCTAGGGGCACCACCAGATGCAACAAATTCCTCAAGTACTTCCATTACATCTTCCTTCCACCACTCACCTGAAAAGTATTAAGCGAAATGATGACTTGAGTGTCTTGTGTAATATTATCATATGATTTCAGGTCACTTTTGTCTAATATTATCTAATTTTTATATATAATTAATCAATGTGTTAAATATGATTACTTAATTATATACTTAAAATAATAATTATATTCTATGAATAAAGTGTTTGAAAGTTTGTGAGCAACCACAACTTTAAACTAATCCGAACCGTTTGACCAATATGCTTTTGACTTTTTGAGCTAAGTTGACTTAATTAACTCATTAGATATAGAACATAATCCAAATAGGTTAATCATAAGTAAGTGAATAGAAATTGTAACCTCTAATGAAACAACGTTTTATGTCTTAAAATTTCCAAAGTCGTAAAAAGACCATTCTAAATCGAACACACATACCAAGTATTATCGGCACTTCTTGATGAGGCTCAGGAAATGGATAGTGTGTGCCAGGTTGTGGGTGCACCACGATAGCACCATGGACCGTGGCTCGAGACCAGTCACTATGAGCGTGCCACCAAATTGTACCGACCTCCATAGAAAATACAACCTTGTAGTTAAATGTATCACCCGGTTGAATTGGACATTGTGTAATATATTCCGGTCCGTCGGACCATGGATTACGCGGTTGCTTTACTCCATGCCTAAAATTGAAAATCAACATATCATTACATGATATTCAAATACCCACATTATAATATTACTAAGAATAACATGGTATTTATTAGTTCAATATTTAATTTATTACCTTTAAAAGAACAACTGTTCGCAATATATATAGTTATTAACTATGAACTAAACCATACCAATGAATGGTGATGTTGTATCTTCCATTATTATGCACCTTGACGTAAATCGTGTCTCCATGACGTACATATAATGTTGGTCCCGGAAACTCTCCATTCACTGTTAGAATGTTTTTCGTCTCGCAAAGACGAGTGTATGATGCTTCCTTCACCTAAAAAGTGTGTGTGTGTATATATATATATATATATATATATATATATATACCATTTAATTAAATAAATATAAATAATATATATATATATATATATATATATATATATATATATTAAATTTGATTGCAAAGAAAATAATAATGACTTACAAAAAACTCATGGTGTCGGAGTAATGCTTCACAGTAAATAAATTTTGTTAACAACAAAATTGATAATAATAATAAGATGTTGCTTGAAGGCATTTTGAAAGACAAGATATACGGCACCCTTTGTCTAGTCAAAATATATTATGCGGCTCTATTTATACGCAACTTGTGTAAGTTTGACGTGATATAAATATTCAAAAAAGTAATGTGTATATGACGATATATATAGAGAGAGAGAGAGAGGGGGAGGGAGAGAGAGAGAGAGGGAGAGAGAGAGAGAGAGGGAGAGAGAGATATACACGGTTTCTTAAAATTTGCTCAGCGAGAAATAAGAATTACTTATAAAGGACATTATTTTACGTGTACGATGTTGCATTGTACAAATAAAAGATGTTTGTTTGTCACTTTCTAATCGAATAAGTTAACGGTAATGAGTTATAGAGTCTTAAAAATCGATTGTTATTGTATATTGTACACGCGCAATGAGACGGCGACGACAAATAAATTTTTTTCTCGATAATATATCCGTTTTCAAAAAATAAAAAGTATGACCTTTTTTTTTCTAAATTATCGTTGGTTAATAAATTTTCACTTAAATTGGTAAACTTTTAACAATTGTGTTTGTGTGAGGGATTATGTTGGTGTTGTTATGGAGGTATGCTAGTGTAGGGGAATGTATTTGTCAACTTGCATATGGATGAAAACATTGATTTTCCTTTAAGAATTATTATTTGTTACAATACTATGAGTGAAAATATTGAGTTTCCTTTTATTGTTATTCTTATATTGTTAGAAAGAAAATGATTACAATAGATATGGAGAAGGGTGAAGGATAGTTTGATAAGTTCAAAACACTTAAAATCTAAGAGTTTAAGCAAAAAAGTGTAAATGTTTTATAATATAGTATAGCTAATAAATGTGTTGTATCGATCTTAATAAAATGTACTTAAATGTATTATAGAGGAACTAGCATCATATCCGTGCAATGCTGCGGCAGTAAATAGTTTATACTTTGCAACATGTTGCTTTCAAGAATGTAATGATATGTTATTCGCGTGATTCAATGTCACAAAAAAATTTCTCAAGCAACATGTCCGTTTTTTTTCAATTTTTCTTTTATTTACATCAACTATTTTATTAATCTTAAAAATAAATTCTAAAAGACATTAAAATAAGAAAAAAACCTTATATTTATGAAATAAAGAGATAAGTTAATAAGATTTTGAAAATTATGTTGATGTGGGTGGATAATTTTGTTTGTGTGAGAGAAAGTGTAAGTGGGAGGATATATTTTAAATGAATAAAAAATTAAAGTAAATTGAGAGAGAGAGAGAGTGAAATGGTTAAAGATTGAGTGGATGGGGTTAATTTATATAAAATGAAAGATCAAGATTTTGTATTGATTGAATTTTAATAACTCTTAAAGTTAATGAGGAGAGGGAATGTTAAATGGTTTATATATTAGTATAGATATAAAAGAGATAATTAATCTGAGGTCTTTCTAAAACAATCTCTTTACGTTTTTTTGACCATCAGAACACACACACTTTAATTTACTTCTAAATCTACACCTTTGTTCAAAGCGGGACTTGAACCCATTGACCATAGGCCATAGGGACACCATTCACCACCTTAATACCGCTAGGTTACAAGCCCTTTTAGTCAATCTCTTTACGTATACTTGAAAACATGACCGTCTACATTTTATATCTTACTATTTTATTTTTAAGACGTAAATTAATCACACACGGTTGAAGATTTAAAGTTTGAAAGCGTATAGTATTACGATCGAGGTGTGTAGTTGTGTAGATTTATAGTCGTGAAAAAGTCTTCCAAATTAATGACATATATGACTTTAAGCATTTTTGTCAAATTTAAAGTTACATTAAATTAACCATTAATAAAGTATCCATTATTACATTACATTACACTATTCATTATACTGTATTATGCTAAATATTTAACATATAAATTATTTTATATCATATTAATATTAATATATGTTATGTTATATTGCTATATTATGCGACTGATATTCTATCTTTTAATATAAATAAAAGACTAATTTTTATCGGTTTAATTAGAAAATTTTAATCATTTATTTAATTAAATTTTAACCATTAATTTGATCAAAATTAAAGTCTAATTTGACTTTAAATATTCAAAATAAAAAACTCAATTTTTTAAATTCAATTCTACTTTGAGATAAGATAGTTGGTAAAAAATATTATTTAAATTTAAAAATAACGTAAATATATTTGTTTCGATAATATGACATTGCCGTGTGTGACACTAGTGTTTTAACAATATTTCATTATTTTATTTTGATCTCAACGTATATTTAGTAAGGGTGGCATGCAATCGTATCGTGTTCGGGTTGGCGAGTCGTGACACGAACACGACCCATATAATTATTCGTGTCAAGGTATGTGATACGAACCCGTATAAGTTGAAACACGATACGACCTGCGTAACCCGTTTAAATATACGGGTTGACGAGTTCATGGGTCATAAACAGGTTGACGGGTCATAAATGGGTTGGCGGGTCAGTGAGTCTAGTTTTACTAATTTTGGCTCTTGTTTGTCAAAGTACTAATTCAAAAGCATCTTTTCTTTGCTTTTGAAGTCTTGATAATTGAGTACCGTTGCTTTTGCTTTTGAAAAGTTGTTTGTTTTCTTCTTGATAATTGATTGAGCATCTTTTCTTTGCTTTTGTCTTGGAATCTTGCTTTTGCTTTTGAAAAGTTTCTTGTCTTCTTTTGATAATTGGAGATGCTTTTTGAAAAGTTTTCTTGTTATGGCATCTTTTGAACCGCTCTTCAAAGTCTTCATGTACCTGTAAGTTTTGATAACCTTTTTGTTTGAATAATATGTTCCTCTGAAATACCAAAGAATGTATTTCATACGTTTGAATAATATAATTTGAATAAAACAAGCGAATTTGTCTGCAAAGACAAATCACCAAACTCACACAACACTTTACATTATATCGTTTGATAATTTAATGCTAATTTATTCAATAT
>JAUEJL010097185.1:0-13591 GCA_032274825.1 Drosophyllum lusitanicum
CACTAGCTATGTTGTTTAGCTAATGGTGCTACGTTACCCTTTTTACAGGTAAAGATTAGGCGGCCTGGTGAGCGGGGGTTGCCTATTTTTGGAAGTTTACCCTATGGGTTGGAACACTTTTTATATGTTGTAAATGTATGTTGTATGGTCGGTTCTTGTATGTTAGGTAACACCAGAACAAGATGTTTTAGTTTGACATGTAAATATCTGATGAAACTTTTTGAAAAAAAAAAAAAGAAAATTCCGCTGCTAAATATGACGTTTGAGTTGGTTGAATAAATCTACTAATAATTAAAACTCGAATTATCAGTAAATTCGTTGTTTTCAGAAGCGGTATTACAATATATATATACATATTAGTATTTTTTAGCACTATAATATTTAAAATTAATTTTAATCATCGCTTGTTTTTATACGAAGGATATTAAGCTAGTATTTCTTAAAACACATAAAAAAGACAAGACTTCGTTTTTTTAAAATTTATTTTAAATTTATAAATAATGAAACTTGAACCTATAACTTTAAACCATAAATAACATTAAACCTAAACTACTCTAATCGTAACAAGCTAGAAGGCTTGAGTAGCCGGACTTGGTTAAGACTTAAAAGAATACAGGAGGAGTTATATTGGGGAGGATAAAATAGGTGGGAGTAATATTCAAATGTAAGAAAAGTGGGTAGGGATGTAAGTGGCATTGATTTGCGGGGTTAATGGACGACAGCCAGACAGGTCACCCCTCCTTTCAATTCCTTTCCTCGAGGCCCTCCTTTCTTACCCTTCTTTTTTATGTTTTGTTTTATTAAGGGTCTCCCCCACCCACCCAACCAACCTTCTACCATACTCTTCTTTATTTGTTTTTTTTATACATTTGCACCCTTTCATTCTACTCTATTTATGATTTTGGCCCCTGTGTATTTCAAACATTCATATCTAAGTTAGGTTATTGTCTCGAATTAGTAGTTCTTTTATCACATAACGAGCAATGACGCAATTCAGCATTTGAGACTGTGTCTGGTCTATAAGAACCCACGCAGGCTGGTGTTATCGGCCTCTCGTTATGGGAGAGCAAACCCCTAGAGGTCAAAATCAAAGTCACAAGCGGTCGGATTTCGAAGTTCGAAGATAATCTTAAACATTTAAGGAAGAATCATAGCAACATGTGAATCAAAGATTGAACTCATCATAGGGCCTATTTTTACTAAATTATATAAGGCATCCAAAATCTTGAGACCGGTCCTAATATATGGGATATATGAAGAATTGAATATCCTACACATTTTAGATTTCTAGGATTTTAAATCCTTGGAGACATGCATGGTGTTTAAATTCAATCAAAATACCCTCTCCTCTCCTTAATTTGTGAAAACGATTGAGCAGTCATATCTTTCTTAATTTCTAGAATTTTATTGTGAGTACCCCGAGAACTAATCTAAGCCGTTCAATTTTTCCTCCTTCAATGTCATCACCCACCCATGAATTCATCTTATGCACCTTGTCACACTCAATCTCCTCACGCTCTTCATCCATGAATTCCACTTATCAAATGAACGACTAAGATTGAGTCTCACGGTAAGAAGCAGTAATACCAGCAACATCATTAGCGGTAGTAGCAATAATAATAATAATAATAATAATAATAATAATAATAAAAGAGGTGATATATTTACCTACTATTTTCTTTTACATATCCTCCTACTTACAAGATTAATACAAGTGTTAAAATTAATGGATAAGGTAAGAAAAAAGAATTAATAGATTTCGCATGCCATCTCATAGTGAGTAGTAAGATAAAACAGAAAGAATCCAATTAGGATATATAATTTTTATAATAATAATAATAATAATAATAATATATATGATGTTAAGAAATAAATCTGGATTGGTATATATGAAAATCACATGATTTGATTTATGTCTCATCGCTTCAATTATTGCCTGCCTATAGGCTATACATCACATCTCTCGAAAACAAGTAACATCTTATAGATTTCTCCTTCCATACAATTGTTTCTTAATCAAATTTGTCTTGTGTTACAACGTACGTAGCTTATAAATAAATTTGTGTTGTTGAATTTGCATTTTCTAGCTTGGATTTGTGTCATTTTAGCTAAATGTTGATTTTTTTCTTCAACCAAATGTCTAAACATATGACAAAATTCCAAGTATTATAAGATTTCAAATCCAGTAAGTTTTTTAAATCTCAGAACTTCAAATTCATGAATTTTTATTTAGATTTTCAATAAACAACGAAGCAATTCTTTCTTCATGTTCTTGAGTTTTTTAACGAAGAATTAAAATGATCCGGAATAAACAAAAAAAAATGTGTAATTGATTTCATTTAACAAAGGAATGAAGAGGTAATACAAGGATTCGATGGGATAGTTTAGTCTAATTGACTAATTTTATCATGATATTTTCTTTCAAAAAATAAAAGGATATAAAAGGAAAAGATTCTCTCCTTTTAAATTTTCTTCCTTCCCATGGAGTGATCATTAGGCCGGCGCATTCATCCCGTGGAATGGAGTATAACCGGATTCCACATCATCGCCCCAACTACCCAGACTCTAAAAGATATAAAATCTAAACAATCATTTATCTATTTGTAGGTATAGAAACTGTTTTATGAAAGAACTCCGACAAACACCCCTTGTACTATGAACTATTTAAAACTTGTTTGAAAAGATCATGCAAGTGTTTGAACCTAGTGTATTTCCTATTTAACTTGTATCTAGGCATGATTTATATCAAACGTTTCACGTGTTTTTTTAGTTTTTTAACATATAAAAATATAATATCTTACTGTAGAATAATTACATATTAAAACTTCTCCAATTTGTTTTGTGCAACTAGAAATATAATCAACAATAAAGGACTAGCGAGAAGCTAGAGTCAGCACGAAAGACATATTTAAAGACAAACAAAATTAGACGCCCGTGTTGTAAGATATCAACATTTTCCAGACAATTCACCAATCGCATTAGATAGGTTCGATTTTGATTGTTCTTTGTTTGTTTATTTATGGGTTTCAAGTGAAGGTCGATTTTAGATTTTGATTGTTCATCATGTTCCTTCATATATTAGGTGTTTTGTTTGTTCGTATCTTCTTTGTTCATACGATTTCATCTCCAACAACCATATTTTGGATTTTGTTCTTTGCTATTTCTGTAATTTGGATTTTGTTCTCTGCTATTTCTGTTATTTAGATTTTGTTCTTGTATCTCCATCTTTATCTTCATTTTCTTGATCTTAAGTTCATCTTCATTTCATCTCTAATAGGGCAGCACAAGCATGTGGCATTTTAGAGATTAAAAAATAAATAAAATATAGAATACCTGCTTAGCAAGTAACATGATATATTGCATAGTATATTTTAGGATCTCTGGAATAGATTAAACCAATGCCGAATAATTATTATACCATTTGTATAATATGCAATTCGGGTTACCTAATCTAAATGCAAGTAGTTCTGATAATCCAACAAACTTTATAGAACATCGAATTGCGATTTAAACCGTTTGTCCTCCGGAACGAAATAAACGTATAAAACTGAAATTGATTTAATTTAGGGCAAAATGCGTGAAAATACAAAAAACTTTGTCAATATTGCTATTGTATGCAATTAACTTTATATTATACTTAAAAAGACATATAAGTTACAAATTTGGTTCATTGTATACAATTGGTAACTTGATTACTATGTTACCGGTTATCGATTGTATACAATGAACCAAATTTGAAAGTTATTTGTATTTGTAGGTACCAAAGTTCTTTTATTTTTGTCAGGATACCGGTATTTACCTATTGTCATAGGTAACTTGCATATAATGAACCAAATTTGTAAGTTGTGTGTATTTTTAGGTACAAAATAAAGTTGGTTACTTATAATGATAATATTGACAAAGTTTGTTGTATTATCTCGCAATTTGCCTTTAAAGTTAATAAGATTCATATATTCATTTTAATAACTAAATCTTTCATATATGAAAAAAAATCAAGTCAATACAAATTAACTTAATTATTAAAAAATATTTTCATAACCAAACCTTTCATTTTTAAATATTCTATCATGTGATAAATATTTTAAATTAGTTATTATAAAATGTGTATAAGTAGAACTTATAATCATAATTTAGGCACTTTTGATTTTTTTAAATAGGCATATAATTAAAATAAAATAGAAAATTATCCACTATTTTACTCTATTATCTTAATCTCTTAATTTTAAATAGTTTTAAATTACTAATTTATACCATTTATTTTTATGCAATTAACTATGTATTATAAGTAGAAACTTTTTTTCTTATTTTATTGTTCTCAAAATTTATTTAAAAATTAATAAAAGAGTTAATTGAGAATAGAAAAATAAAGAAAAAGGAAAAAGATAAAGAAAATAGATATGTTATCAAATAAATATTATTCGTTTTCACTATATTACGTGAATACCGAAAATGGACATTGAGTAGAAGTTATTTGTTACTGCTGTATTACGCGAGTACCATGCTAGTGTAATTTTTATTTATTTAAAGGATTTAATATTTTCAATAAAAAATAAGAAAGGTGATATCTTACTTAACCTCCTACTCAAGATCAATATAAATGTCAAAATCTATGAATAAAAACTCTATATGTTATGTTATGCTGAGTAAAAGAAAAAATATAAGAATATATTAATTTAAAAAAAATTAGCAAACGTTTTTTTTAAAGTATTCGGTTACTATTGATTTGTTCAACTTGAAAGAAAAAAAAACCCTTGAATAAAGGAAAATTAATTAATAATTAGTAACGAATACACCTACATACTCTCATTTGACTCGTGAGAGTTGTGACTGCTCTCTCTCTCCCCCTCTCTCTCTTTCTCTGCAAAAACAAAGCGGCCTACCATCTCTTTCCTTGTGTATAGCCATTGATTATATTTCATTTTTCTATCTGCAGAAGTTACTATATGTTGTATAAACATCTGTACTGAAAGTCCTGTTTTGTGTAATTTTATTCATTTCTTCACTCAAATTATATCCATAATCTTGAAAAACAGAACCCCACTTGTCTTTCTTTTCTTTTGATCCTTGATTTGTATCCGTTTGGGGTTTTGGGTTTTGATCATAAACCCTTGATTACTTCATCCCCTCAAATCAAGGTTTTTTTTTCTTGATTTTGAACTGTTATTTGGCCCAAAACTTTTGAAATGCTTTCCTGGGTGGTGAATATTTAGTATCTTTTCAGTGTTTCGAAGCACAATTCCATGAATATTCGCTGAAAAAAGTTGTGGGCTTTCATCATAATTCAAGAAAAGGGGAAAAAGATTGGATTTTTCCATTTCTTTTTTGTGAAAATGGAGAATTTGTGGTGGTTCTTGATTCTGACTGTTGGATTTCTTTCATGGTGTCAAAATTCTGCGAGTTCTCAAGCCATCAATGTCGACGATGATGATCTTTTAACTTTGGTAGCCATTGGTAAAGAGCTTAAGTTGGTTGATTGGGATGAAAATGGGCTCAAGAACACCTCAAATTACTGCTCATGGCCTCACATTACTTGTAGCTCAAATCATTCTGTTGAAAAGATTGTTCTTTCTCACTTAAGTCTACAAGGTAATCTCACTCTACTCTCTGATTTAAAGTCATTGAAATGGCTAGATTTGTCATTTAACACCTTCCATGGATCAATTCCTCGATCTTTTGGTACCTTATCTGATCTTGAGTTTCTTGATTTATCTTGCAACAAGTTTGATGGTTCAATCCCAAGTGAATTGGGCAAACTCAGAAACCTCAAGTCATTAAACCTTTCAAGCAATTCACTCATAGGATCAATACCTAATGAGCTTGAAGGGCTTGTGAAGTTACAAGATTTCCAAATATACACCAATCATTTGAATGGAAGTATACCAGATTGGGTGGGAAATTTGAGCAATCTTAGAGTCTTTACAGCTTATGAGAATGAATTAAGTGGCGAAATACCCGAAAATTTAGGGGCTTTTTCAGAACTCCAATTGTTAAACCTTCATTCTAATTATCTTGAAGGACCTATACCAAAGAGTGTTTTTGCTATGGGAAAGTTGGAGTTTTTAGTTTTGACTCAGAACAAACTCAGTGGTACTTTGCCTGACTTGGTAGGAAACTGTAAAGAGCTTTCGAGTATTAGAATTGGGGACAACAATCTCATTGGTAATATCCCCAGAGAAATCGGTAATCTTAGTAGTCTTACTTATTTTGAAGCCGATAACAACAATCTTTCGGGTGAGATTGTTAGGGAGTTTGCTCAATGTTCTAATCTAACTCTTTTAAATCTGGCTTCTAATGGATTTAGTGGGATGATACCTCCTGTTTTTGGTGAAATGATCAATCTACAAGAGTTAATTGTTTCCGGGAACAGTCTTTCTGGAGAGATTCCGACTTCCGTTCTTGGTAACAAGAATCTTAATAAGATTGATTTAAGTAACAATAGATTCAATGGAAGCATACCACAAAGTATTTGTAATTCTTCAAGATTGCAATACTTGTTGTTGGGACAGAATTCCTTAACTGGCGAAATCCCAAGTCAGATCGGAAATTGTGTTAAACTGCTCGAGTTGCAGCTTGGTGGTAATTATCTCACAGGGACAATCCCCCCTGAGATCGGTAAAATCAAGAACTTGCAGATAGCTTTGAATTTGAGCTTCAACCATCTTCATGGACCATTACCTCCTGATCTTGGAAAACTTGACAAGTTGGTTTCTTTAGATCTTTCAAATAATCAACTCACGGGTAGTATTCCTTCGGCGTTAAAGGGTATGTTAAGTTTGATTGATGTAAACTTTGCAAATAATCACCTCACGGGCCCGATACCTACATTTGGACCCTTTCAAAAGAGCCCGAATACAAGTTTTTGGAAGAATGAAGGGCTTTGCGGGTACCCTTTGAATTCTTTATGTGGGAATTCAAACGAGTCAAATGAGCCTTTTAATCATAAGGTTTCTTACCGGATAGTGTTGGTGGTAATTGGGTCGGGTTTATTAGTTTTCGTATCTGTTACCATTGTTGTTTTTCTGTTCATGATAAGAGAAAAACAAGAAAAAGTGGCGAAAACAGTTGGGAAAGAAGAAGAAGAAATCGATGATAATAATCAACCGTTGGTGATTCTTGGTAATGTGTTTGTTGACAATTTGAAACAAGCTATTGACTTTGATGCAGTGGTCAAAGCAACATTAAAAGATTCAAATAAGATCAGTAGCGGGACGTTTAGTACCATCTACAAGGCGGAAATGCCTTCGGGGTTGACTTTGTCGGTCAAACGGCTAAAATCTATTGACAAAACAATACTTCATCAGCAAAACAAGATGATTCGCGAGCTTGAGAGACTTAGTAATCTTTGCCATGATAATCTGATTAGACCAATTGGGTTTGCTATTTATGAAGATGTAGCCCTTTTGTTGCACCAGTTTTTACCAAATGGCTCGTTGGGCTGTTTTCTCCATGAGTCTAGTAAAGAACCGGGCTACAAACCTGATTGGCCCGTGCGGCTGTCGATAGCCATTGGTGTTGCAGAAGGGTTGGCTTTTTTGCATCATCTTGCCATCATTCATCTTGATATTTCTTCTGGGAACATTTTTCTTGATTCCAATATGAATCCTTTGATTGGTGAAGTTGAAATCTCAAAGCTTTTGGACCCGTCACGTGGCACAGCTAGCATCAGTGCAGTTGCTGGCTCGTTTGGCTACATTCCTCCAGGTACAAATTTTGCCTCTTTTCTGTTTCCTTACTTTTGTGTGGAGGTGGTAAGATGGGTCGGTTTGGTAGGTCGGATTACGGGTCAAAACAAGTAAGGTTGGAACATTTCATTTTTATTAAGATTTAAAATGAGTTGTCCCGGCAGACATGTTTTTGTCTATATTTTTTACTTTTAACATATAATAATGCGTTACATATGATTGCAAAGATAATAATTCTAGAATGATAATCTAAATATATGTACAAAACGATTTAGCAGGATGCCTGCATCAAAACTAGACATTTGGCATCTTTCAACTTGTTGGACCCATATGACCTCGTTTCACATAGTAGATTACTATTTTGGTTCGACCCGTTTGGGATAAAGACAACCCAAAGTGACCCGTTTATAAATAAAGGGGTCAAATTTGCCACCTCTATTTATGAATTATAGGTGGCAAATGGGTGGGTCAAAGCAGGGTGGTAACGGGTCGGGTTGGCCTGCCAAAAATAGGTTTTCTTTCAAATACATAACGAGTGTATCAAATATGATTGATTTATTATTATTTTTGAATAAAAAGTTTAAACGTTCACCATGTGCCCCTCTCAACCCATTTGATTAGATCAACTCATTTGACCCGTTAACTCTTAAGCAATGTTTTTAATTCAACCTCTTAAAGATAAAACATATCCCAACACATATAACTAAACTGCCACCTCTGCTTTAAACCGATTACCATTTTAAGACTCTGATCCGTGAAAGTGTTTGTTTTGTAACAGAATATGCATACACAATGCAAGTTACAGCTCCAGGAAACGTGTACAGTTTTGGGGTTGTTTTACTTGAAATACTCACTACACGGGTTCCAGTTGATGAAGAATTTGGGGAAGGTGTAGATTTGGTGAAGTGGGTTCAAGGTGCACCCGCAAGAGGTGAAACTCCTGAGCAGATACTCGATGCAAAACTGAGCACAGTGTCATTTGGTTGGAGAAAAGATATGCTTGCAGCATTGAAGGTCGCTCTACTCTGCACAGACACTACACCAGCCAAGAGACCAAAAATGAAAAAAGTGGTGGAAATGCTTCAAGAAATTACAGAAAGTAAGTGAAAGATCCAAACTTAGGTGGTTTTTGTATGATAGAAATTGTGGGAACTTTGGGGGGTTATGTATATGATGTATCAACTTGAAGAATTGGAACAAAGCCTTCAATTGTATTATGGATGTAAGTTTTGGTTTCCCACTTATCTATGAGGAAATTAATGTCATTGCTTCTTTCAGATTTGTTTGTTTGTTTTTTTGTGTGTGTGTGTGTGTGTGTTTTAAGATCATTAACTGATAGATCTTGTAGGATTTCTAAGAAGGAAAGGATCCAATGAAGAATTAATTTTTTACTGGGAGTCATCCAAACAAGACTTTATTTTCTTGAGAGCTTGTTGATCCAAACAAATGAATTGCGATTAACCGAAATAATAAATGAAAAAACTTAATTTCAATGATTTTACTTTCTTTAAATTTTTTATCTATCAACCTTCTTTGAGATCGTCATTTTAGGTTTTAAATTCTTCTCTTTTTTACCTTTTTAAATGCCGTGTAAATATTTTTGGGAAACATGATTTAAAAAGTTAGCAAACTAATAAACATACTAAATAATTTAATTGATTCAAGTATTCAAGTACACAAACCAATCTATATCCTCTTTAAAATATGTATTCAATCCTATGTGGTATTAGTGTTTGAGTCTTATTTTCAAATTTGAAGCAAATTAAACTTTATGATATGATGATGTATTATTAGTTAAGGAGTTTGGGTTTTTGGTTGTTTATTTAATTTGAGCCTAACCTAAACAAAATAGATACATTGATGATGAAAAACTTAAAGCCTTAATTAAAGATCGAGAATAACTATAATTGTTACATGATTCCTAGGCTTTCCTACTAATTTAATATACCCACTAACAATATCACCTGGTTGTAATTCATCCTTCATTTAACTTTTCCTAAGGTGAAAGATCCACTTTCTCTTCGGGATTATTGACCTATCAGAGTGTGTATACAAGATTATAGCCAAGCTCCTCACTAACAGATTGAAGTGTGTGGTAGGAAAGGTCATAAGTAATGAGCAATTTGCATATATTGAGGGAAGACGAATATTGGATGGGCCTCTTATTCTCAACGAAATTTGCAGTTGGGCCAAACATTCTAAACTTTGTATTCTGCTTTTTAAAGTGGATTTTGAAAAGGCTTTTGATTACCTAAATCGGAACTATTTGGATTCTATCCTAGAACAAATGAACTTCGGAGTTAAGTGGCGTGCTTGGATCAATGGTTGTCTTAAATATGCTAGAGGCTCAGTATTAGTGAATGGTTCACCAACTAGAGAATTCTCGATAGGTGGTGCGTCAAGGAGACCCATTATCACCTTTCTTATTCATTATTGCTATGGAAGGCTTGCACATCGCAATGATGGAAGCATCCCTTAAAGGTCATTTTCTTGGTATGAATCTTCCCAATAATGGTACCTTAATTTCGCATTTGTTATGTGCCGATGATGTTATGTTTATTGGAAACTGGTCCATTCCAAATGCCGTAAATCTTCAAAGAATTCTTCATTGTTTTTACATGGCTTCAGGATTGAAGGTAAATTTCTCCTAAAGTAAAGTCTACGATGTGGAGGTTCACGATGATGAAGTTCACAATATTTCTTCTTTTCTAAAATGCGAGAATGCTAATCTACCATTCACATATCTTGGTGTCATAGTTGGGGCAAATATGGGGTTGGCAAGAAACTGGAAACTCATAATGATAAGGTTTCCAATTAACTCTGTAGTTGGAAGGCTAATAATCTTTCCTTCGGAGGTAGAGTCACATTGTGTAAGTCAGTTTTGGGCAGCATCCTTCTTTATTTCTTTTCTTTATTTAAGGCACCTAATAATGTAATTGATTCCCTTGAGAAATTGAGAAAGAGATTTCTATGGGGAGTTTCAGAACAAGGGAAACCTAAAATTCATTGGATTGAATGACAAAAAACCATTGCTCCAAAACATTTGGGTGGGTTGGGAATTGGCTCTCTTAAATCGGCCAATTTGGTGTTAACTGTTAAGTAAGTGGTGATGGAAACTAAAAACAGATAATAATGCATTGTGGGCAAAAGTAATTACAAAGATTCATGGTGTTTCGGGTAGGAATGCAAATTCTATGGCGAATCATAGAAAAGCAGGGGTTTGGCTTAATATCATCAAGTCGGGTTTATCGCTACAAAAATATAATATTAACTTGGACAATCTGTTCATTAAGGAAGCTGGTAGAGGAGACCATACTCTTTCATTGGATTGGTGGCTCTCCTTTGATGATTCAGTTTCAAGATTTGTATAGGTCAGACCCAAACAAATCATGGTCTATCGCTTCAAGATTCTCCAAGGGTCCAAATGATGATATTGTATGGGATTGGTCTTGGTTGGAAGCTGGTGATTAGATGAGATTTGGGCAGCAATTACAAGACTTGGAAAAGTTGTTGCAACAATTTCACCGGTCCGAAAATAATGACTTTTGGAAATGGGAACGGACACCATAGGTATATTTTATGTGAAATCATTAAGGATAATTATTGACAATATTATGAATTAATTCACCATTTGCAGCTTACTCTTTGTGGAATAGATGGATGCTTCCAAGAGTAAATTGTTTTGTTTGGCGTCATCTTATTAAATCAAATTCCCACCAAGCAAAATTTGTGTTCAAGAGGAGTTTCTATTTTATCAAATTCATGTCCCATATGTAACAATGAAGTGGAAATGATGGAGCTAGCTAGCTAGCATCTCTTCTATTCTCGTCCCATGGCAAAAGAAATGTGGTGCTGGCTTTTCAACTAGTACTGTAAGATCAAAGTAGATGACCATATATAAATCTATGGAGCAACTTATATACAAACTGTTGGATATGGCTAAATAAAAAAGAAGGCTAGATTATTTTTGGAGGCATGTCCTTTGTGGTGTTTATGGAAGAACCGAAACAATCATGTTTTTAACAGGAGGTATCTTTTAGTTTCATTGGTTACAAATGAGATTCAGGATTTGTTATTCACGTGAATTAAGTATAGAGCTAAACGTAATTCTTTGTTATGGTTTATGTGGTGTTGTAATCCGTTAACTGTTATTTAGTCTTTGTACTTGGTTTCTAGTACCTTACTAGTATATTATTAATAATATTGGATTGCAAGGTTAGGGTGATAACTATGCCGAAGCTCGATCTATTCCTAATTATCCATTTGTTGTTAAAAAAAATTAATCAATTAGTTATGATTAATTGTTATTCATTCATGGGAATATATAAAGAAAGTTTCATATATTATGTCTAATTTTTATTAGATATGTTATTATACAGTGTAAAATGTTTAGAATTTATATTAATCATACCCTATATTTATACATGGGATATTAAGCTATTATTTAATCTTTAATCTTTATCTTTAATATATATTAAAAGAAAAAACTTATGATGTCATCATTCTAATTTTAGAATTTTTTTCACCAATCATATCTTTTTATTTCCTTACATAACTTACGAATGAGTTGTTTTATTAAATGTCATTTTTAGATGATTTAGTTTGTTAACACTTAAATATCTTAATAAAACTATTTATTCAGATTATTCGTAGATACATTTACCTATTTTTGGGGTTATTTATGTAAAAATGTATACTAATTACATTAAATAATTAATAAATTCAAATTTGATTTATAAAGAGGTTCTAAAAAAATTTGATAATGATGTTATATATGTATGAATTTCAGATTTTAATATATCTATATCTTTTTAAAAAGATTTTATATCCTTATGAGGTATGTAAATTATTTTATTATATATTAGTACTCTTTAATTTACACTATAAACATTTAAGATTTACTTTAATCATCCCCGTATTTATACAGAAGGTGTTAAGTTAGTTATAATTAATTGAACGTAGGTGAATTGGGAGAGATTAATTAATTTAATAATTATAATTAGGGCATGCATGCATACACCTGCAGAAGGATTTATAAGAATTTCGAAGACGGCATATAATTTATGATATTTTTATAAGATATATACGAATATATGATAATTAATATATAGAGACCGGAGAGATAATTAATTAGTTGTATACAAATTGTTACATGATTTAAGTTATAAATAAGATAAGAATATATATGCCATACTATTAATTGATCAGTTTATTTAATTATTTATTTATTTATAAAACAAATCAAATTAAGAACAAACTAATGATAAACAAATTGCTTGCTTTTCATCGATTAACTCAAAACCCTAATTGGAATATTCTTTTCATCATACCCTCAAGAACACACCCAAAACTTGTGTGAGGTGCGACGGCGCCGCGCAATATATGGTCAAATATGAAGTTACTTCATACCCCTAGTATCTAAGAACCTTGCTTCGATGAAGGCACACAGAAGGGCGATGGTGGCTCTACAGAGAGAGCTTTGAGATAGAATGGCATTAATGGAGGCGACTTCATTGGTGATGAAGCCCTGGAGGTGGAGGGTCAAAGAGACCGGTCGTGGAGCCTTGTTGTGGTTTTAGGAGATCAATGTCATCTCCATTAGTCCATAGGATTGTCTTATAGTCATAGAGAGATGACATGTACATGCACATATGTTGATTAATTAAAGATAAAGATTGTTGCATGATCGATTATATATATAGTTGTTCTTTTGTTCATGCATGTCAGACTTGTGGGTTACGAATTTAAAAGAATAAAAAGTAACACAATGAAGCAATTGAAAGAATATTACGAATTTAAATAAAAGATATATATATATATATATATATATATATATATATATAATATAATATAAAACATTTAAATAATAAAAAATTAATTGATAAATAAACAAGCTAGATATATAATAA
>JAUEJL010097196.1:0-13287 GCA_032274825.1 Drosophyllum lusitanicum
AAAACAGTTTCAGCTACGTTTTAAGTATTTCTGTGTGACTAAAAACTAAACAATAGTCACACTCGACTATATTAACATACACAATATGTGACTAAAAGGTAAACGATAACCACACTTATAATAAATTTGTGTGACCTTAGGCTGAACAACAGTCACTCAAATAACAAAATTGTGTGTACAGAAAAGGTTTTTGGTCACACTTTTGGATGAATATTTTGATTTCAACATGAAAAGTCCATACCCTATAGTCACACTTTTAAGCTACGGTCACATTTTTTCATATGATAAGGTCACTAAATTTTCATGTGACCATAACATGCCTAAAATGGCACGATCTTTGGTCACACTTTTGATGGAAAAAAAAGTGTGACTATATGCCTATGGTCACACTTTTTTGGTGTGACTAAAGGTCATTTTTGTACTAGTGGTTTTTACTTTAAAGTAAGAAGAAAAACCAAAAGAAGAGAGCAAGAGATGTTACAACTCTAAGAATCATATCATACAAGTAATCCATGCCCAAGTAAAACAACACAAGCACCAAAGAGGGGAGGCCCATCCATGGGCTTGTCCTCCTTCTTGTGTTGCTTGCTTTCATCTTACTCAAGGCGAGGAGGTCATAGAGTTAGTAGCCCCTTTCTTTATTTTTCTAAGGATTAAGACTTTCTTTAAATCATATTTAAATAAAATACAAGTATGATTAGTAGCAAAAGTATAAAATACATATCCATGTATTTTGAATATAACATATAAGTATATAAATTACAAGTAACAAGTTTACATATAATTTATAACTTCATATATAAATATATAAGTTTGTTATTGTAAGATTATTATTTCTCATAAATAATAATATTATGAACAATCATATGTGTGTATATATTATTGTAAGATTGTTATTTCTCATAAATGATAATACCAATAAATATATTTTAGCAATATCGTTGTAAGTTGTGTCTTAAGAATATAGAATCAAAAAATTTTTCTATGTATGTTTTAGTTAATTCTATGACTTCTTCGTTGAGTTCAGGTTTCTACATTGTGTATACAAGTTAAGACCAAAAATAAGTTCAAAAACTCAGCTTGATGTGTTTCAAGCTGAGTAACTCAGCTCCAGAGGAAAAAGTCACCCCGAAGAATTTGAATAAGCTTAAAATTATTCAAAGGATTAAAACTCTCATATCTAAGAATGGATAAGAAGATTTGAAGTTCAAGATTTGAAGATTCAATGTAACACCCTGAAAATATGTGATTTATATTTTATTTTTATTAGTCTCTTATAGATGTATGTATAATTTAAAAATAAAATTGAGTTGCATGAGTATTATTGTATGTGAATATATATATAGTTTGAATTACCTAGTTAACTAATTAAAAGAGAGAGTTTAAGAGTTTGAGGATGCAATTGTAATGACGAAGTACTAAAATGTGGTAAAGAAACTAACGTGGGTAACTTGTGTACATATATGTAAATTTAGAGGGTGTAGATTACGATGTGCCAAACTAGTGTACATAAAAGACCTCCTAAGCCAATTTAGTCAGCAATTGAGTTGCTGTATCTGTGAAATAGAGGGCTGGACAGTTCGAGAACTTCAGAAACAAAGGAGGAATTTTGTGTTAAGCTTCCAATTCATTCGCTTAGAGTCAAGGGTTGGAATTCAAGTGTCAAAGGTATGAAATTCTGCCCTATTTAGTGTAATAATGAAGTATTTTATTACTTCAAGAGTTGATGCTTGTGTTCATAGCTAACAATCATCATGGTAATGATTGTATAGAATTTAGATTCTGATTTTTATGCTTTATGTATCAGTTAGCTATTAATTGGTGTATTTATGTTGAGTTTTGGTGTTAATGGGTCAAGAGGTAGAACTTGATGTCAATTGATCAAAGTAGGATCAATTGTTTGTTAAATTGATGTTTGGTATTGTTATTAACTGTTATAAGAGGTTTGTAAGTGTTTGAAATACACATGGGAATGTTAAAATCGAGTTTTGTAAGTGTTTAGTTAGAAAACAGGACTGTTCTGGTCGAACAATTGCTATAAGTTTGGCCTACATGGGCCGTATATGGAGGTGCCCGTCGTGTAGGGGCCCATGTAGTGTAACACGGGTCGTGTAGCGGTACACCGGCCGTGTTTAGCCCTTGTTTCAACACAGACCATGTAGGACCTATATGGGTCGTGTAGTGTAGATATACATGAGCCGTGTTATTTAACATAGGCCGTGTAGGGTCAAAGTACACAGTTGTGTACATGGTCTGTGTAGGTCGTGTATTGAGGTCGTGTAGGGCTACACAGGCCGTATAGTAGGCCATGTAGCACTCTGGAAGTGTATTTCTTGGCTAGTTGAATTCTAAGAAGTTAATTATTAGGCAGACGTTTATAATCATAAGAGTAAGTAAGGAGACGCATATTATCCATTGGAACTCTATTGTATTCTAACAAGGTGAGTTTTACTATACTCTTTTATAAGTGTAATGTAATATGTTATGTGAAACATTTTACCTGTGCTTGCCAATAATAAATGAGGATCTGATGAGGATCTGATTGGTGGTCTGAGTGACCATAGAGATGCCTGAGTAGCAACAAAGATGCTTGAGTGGCAAAAGAGATGCCTGAGTGGCAATCTATTTAGAGTACTCATAATTGAACCTAAGTGGCTGGTGTGAGCTATTTTGACAAAGTGCTTATGTATATATGAGTATGTGTACTTGTTTCTATTTAATAATAGTTTTACATTATTAATGACTGGATGGGATAGTGAACTCATTAAGCCATGTGCTTATTAGAATTAATTCTTCTGTTTGAGGTAACAATCGTGGCAAGGCTCCAGCTAAAGATTGATGGTCCCTACTTCCGCTGACTTTTGAAAATCAATAATCCTTTGTGTATATAAAATAATGATGATAAGTGGGCTTTTGTATAACGGTATCTATGTGAATGTAATATTGTTTAAGTTTGACTAAAAACGGTCCTTGCAAGTTGGTATCAGAGTTGTGGTTTAAGATATTCAGTCATATTTGAGTGGGATGTTTGGACTTAAACCATAATTATGATAAAGCAGAACCATCAATTAGATCCTGGGCATTCGTGAGTTCATAGAGTTGTAAAGAATATGAATAGAGGTGATGAATACTTGAGAATGAGTTGCTAGAAATTAATAAAAGAGGTATACACATGCTTATGTGCATTATATGATTGGGAATGTGTTACGTGTTAACATTAGAGAATTAAACCTACGCTTGTGAATCTGAATGCTTAGTGATGGAGTAATGAGTAGATGAGTATAGTGTGCTTACAATAGTATGGGCCTTGTTATGATAAACACATGGTACAATTGAAGCTCGACAAAGTCATGGAAGCATTCTGTGAATCAAGCTAGGGATATGAAATAAGAGATGAGAAAGATGAAATTTTGTGTAATTAATACGCTGATAAATTTATAAGCATGAGTAGGAAACCTACTATTATTATCCTGCTTTATGCAAGTTGTGTAAAATTTCAGTATGATTGATACAAGGAATGTAGCACCACAAGGGGGATCAAGCCATTCCCAAGAAGGGAAAAACATTAGTAGTTCCCACGAAGGACTACCACCCCACCCTACTACCAGATTTAATGTAGACATGACTAGCAAACCACCGATAGTTAAGGGAGTGGAAGTAAGAATCCATGAGCCAATTAATCAAGAGGAAGAGGTGAGAACATTAGTGAGAACCTTATAGGAAACTTTAATCAATCTGTTTGAGAAAATGAAAGAGGAAATGAAGGGGTATGTTCAAGAATGAATTGATACGGCGAACCAGGGCCTACAAGTTACCGCTAGAGTATGTAACTATAGAGATTTTTCTGCTTCTAAACCTCCTGTCATTACGGGTACTTTCCTTATTAATTCAATACCTGAACTTATATTATTTGACTCTGGTGCTAGTAAATCTTTTGTATATTTATCATTCTTTTAAACATTTTAAATGTATATCTGAGCTATTAGAGCCTCCACTCGAGGTAGAGATAGCCGATGATAAAAGTGTGTATGTGTCATGTGTATATAAAAATAATATAATAGAGATAGATGGTGTAACGACCAGAATTTTTGAATATTTTATTTTATATTTATTAAAAAGACTGTGTAGCCATTAATCGAATCATTAACAATATTAATGGGATTCTTTTGGTAATGTTTGGTACTATTTATTGTTTCTAATATAAATAGGACTAGGAGGACTTTAAATGAATATATATAATTGGTTTAGGGACTATTTTTCTAATTAGGAATTAAGGGGATTTATAAGGATTATTAGGGTTAAACCCTATTATGATTAAACAAAGAAAAAGGTCGGCAGCTCCTTGGGGTGCCCTATGCTTCGATCGACAGCCAAGAAAAGAAAATAAAAATTGAAAAATGAAAATTTTAGAAAATAGAGGATCGCTACGTGACGTGTCGTGCATTGCGACGTGACGCATTTGGGTGGAACAAGTGTGGAGGTTGCGTGTGTCAGAGATTGCGTGTTGCACGAGTTGGCATGTGTAAGGCGGTCGCGACGCGACGCGATGCTTATCGCGACGCGATGTGTTCTGAATAGTCTATAAATATGCCTTCATTTCTGCCATTTTTCACAAGTTTTCTCTCATTTGTACTATTACTCTGCCCATTTTGAGAGTGATTCCAAGGCTAGAAAGCGTGTATTAGTGTTGAGGCTTCGTTGGTGAGTGTTTGCAAGGTTCAGGATGTACGGTGATACCATTTCAGGCTAAGTTTCGACTCCGGCTTTGTTTATGGAGTTCTTGAGGAGTGTTTGGAGCATGTAGGATAAGGATTCGACGATCCGTGTGCGAAGCTCGTCAAACTTAGTTTTGAAGTGATCTTTTCGTGTTGTTTCAGGTGAGTTCAGTAGATTTTACAAAACCCGAGAACAAGACAAAACCTAATTTTTGAAATGTAAATGGTTATATATACTGATTGATGATACGTGTTATGTGTTTAAAGTTAAATACTTGATATATGTATGTTTGAACACGTGATACGCATGCTATGATTAGTTGCAGTTTACTACAGTTTATATATAATGATTTACGATTATATGCGTGCTTGAACTTAGTGGGTGGGGGTATTATACTGTATTACTCATTTGCGGATTGCAGGCCTAGTAGGTATGATTGACCTTTTAGGATTAAAGTGCTAGACAATGCAGGTCACTTGGTCTTTCTAGACGGCTATTGTGACACATGGTATGCGAACACCATGGTGTTCAAGTACTGGAGTGATGTTGGCCAATGGGGCTAGATCATGCATCATGAGGGTGTGAAGAGAAGTTGAAATTTGCGGTTGGCCTTGTTTGTACTTACACTGGAACGACAACGCAGTACTTGTACTTGCCCCATTGGAGTAGCGAAAGCGACAATACTCTCGGGATTTATGTTCTCGGGCGGGAGTCGCACCCTACTTGGTGCGCGAGTTGGCCAGGCACGTGAGTAGTGAACCTTTGGGTTATCTAGTGTGGGTTTAAAGTTGACATTAAGATCACCTTATCGATATATATGCAGTTACGATGCATTATGATTCATAATTGATATGCGGTATGATTTATGATTATGATGCGGTATGATATATGCGGTTATGATGTGATTTGATATATGCGGTTATGATGCTATATGATATATGTTGTTATGATGTGGTATGATTCATGATTACATGCGGATGATTGTATGAATTGAATTGCGGATATTTGACCTATTCGGTGCTATATGAATTGCGGGTATCGGGTACGGGTTAAATACACGGTGGGTCAGGTGTGGTATTTACTTTTATGTCATATCACCGCTTACGATTATATTTTTATGGGTTATAACTCCTATTGAGTCACGAGGCGTAAGCCAACACTTGTTCTTTTGAAACGTGTCTTGTACTTGTGCAGATGGCTTAGAGGTTGTGGTTATGCGAGGAGGGTAGTCATAGACTATAGTTTGATTTAGTGATTGGTGCCAACGAATATGTTAGTTATGTAATTAATTTACGGTTTTAAACTCGGCAACATTTTTTTTAATGATTGCGGTAGTAGCACCTTGGTTTGTTTACGGATGGTTTTTCTTCGTCTTCATGACGATAACAGTTAATTCAGTTAATGGTTTAAGACTTCCGCTGCAAGTATTTGCTAATATTTAAAGGTTTTTATTAGCGGTGATGTTTTTGAAAACCACGGTGTTACAGATGGAACCCGATTCCCCATAGACCTAATCCCAATTCTGATGAGGGAATTCCAAGTGGTCGTTGGCATGGAATAGCTAGGGAAGGTCTAGGCTATTATTATGTGCAACCAGAAGATGATTCAGGTTCAAACCCCAAGTGGGGGAGAACTTACTATTCTTGGTGATCACAAAAAGAGTGAATCCCCCATCTGTTTTATGTTTAAAGCTTGAAAGTATCTTCAGCGGGTGTATGCATCCTTATTGATTCATGTTGTGATATGAAAATGGAAAAAGAGGAAAACGAGTCTGGCAGATACCCGGGTGGTATGTGATTATCCAAACGTGTTTCCAGAAGACCTAACGGGTGTTCCTCGTGAAAGGGTTGTCGAATTTCGAATTGATTGATTCTTGGTGTTGCACCTGTTGCTAAATCTCCGTATCGGCACCCTTAGAAATGCAAGAGATGATGAAACAACTTCAGGAGCTTCTTGATAAAGGCTTCATTCCACCAAGTAGTTCCCCTTAGGGAGCCCCTGTGTTATTTGTGAAAAAGAAATATGGGTATTTTGTATGTGTATAGACTACATGGAGCAGAACAAACTAATTGTGAAAAACTAATCTTTGCCAAGGATTGATGATCTGTTTGATCTGATGCAAGGAGCCACCTGGTTTTCAAAAATTGTTTTAAGATCCGGGTATCATCAACTGAAGGTAAAAGGGGAGGATATTCCAAAAAAAAAAACTTTAGAACTGGATATGGCCATTATGAATTCATTGTGATGCCGTTTGGGTTAACAAATGCTCTGGACGCATTTAGGGATCTCACGAACCGAGTGTGCATGTCAATGCTCGATAAATCAGTGATCGTGTTTATTGATGACATCTTGATCTATTCAAAGACTAAAGAGGAACATCAGAATCATCTCAGAGAAATGCTTGATACTTTGAGGAAGGAGAAGTTGTATGCCAAGTTCTCAAAATGTGAATTTTGGCTTGAGGAAATACAGTTCTTGGGGCATTTGATTAACATAGAGGGTGTTAAAGTAGATCTTGCAAAAGTTGAAGGTGTATTGAAATGGGAACCTCCAAAGAGTCCAACTGAGGTCAAAAGTTTTCTGTATTAGCTGTATATTATCGTCGATTTATCCAGGATTTTTCAAGGATTGCTATTTCGTTAACTAAATTAACTAAGAATAATGTAGAGTTCAAGTGTGGTGATGATCAACAGAAGGATTTTGACATAATACAAAAGAAATTATGTGAAACTCCTATTCTAACTTTACTCGATGGAGTTGAGGATCTAACAATGTAAGGTTATCGCATATGCTTCGAACAAATTGAAACCACATGAGGTGAATTATCCCATGCACGATCTTGAATTAGCAGTAGTTGTGTTTGCTCTAAAAATCTGGAGAGATTATCTGTACGGTGTCAAATGCACCATTTATACAGATCACGAGTTTGAAATACTTCTTGGAGCAGAAAAACTTGCATATGAGACAAAGACGATGGTTGGATTTGGTGAAGGACTATAAATGTGAAATACTTTACCATCCAGGTAAAGCTAATGTAGAACAAATGCACTGAGTCAGAAGACCAGATGTATGCCTTTAATCATTCACTCTCTGAGGATGATTATAATTACCCCAATGTAGGAAATGATTATAGGTACACAGGCTAAAGTAATGAAAGAAGAAAACCAAAATAACGAAAGAGTGAAAGGACAGAAGAGAAATTTTGTTAAAGACAGTAGAGAATTGATGACCCGTTATGGTAGAATATGGGTACCAAAAATGTGTGATGCAAGGCAGAAACTTCTAGAAAAGGCTCATGAATCTAGATATTTGGTTCATCCAGGAGCGACAAAGATGTACCGTGACCTACAAACTGATTATTGGTAGCCTGGGATGAAGAGAGACATTGTAGATTCTGTACAAAAGTGTTTAAGGTGCTTGCAGGTGAAAACTGAGCATCGGAAACCACATAGGAAATTGCAGCCATTAGAGATACAAGAGTGGAAGTGGGATCATATCACGATGGATCTGATTCCTAAACTTCTAAAGACTCCAAGAGGGTTTGATGCTATTTCGTTAGTTGTTGATAGATTATCCAAAAGTGCGCACTTCATCCCAATCTTAGAGACTTATTCCTTAGAAAAATTTACTGAAATATTCATTAAGGAGATAGTCATGAGACATAGAGTACCAGTTTCAGTTGTATCTGATAGAAATAATTGATTTACATCCGGACTTTGGAGAAAATTTTATGAAGAAATGGTGATTAAATTACACTTCAGCACAACATTCCATCCTAAGACAGACAGCCAGAGTAAGAGAACTATTCAAACACCGGAAGATATGCTTCAGGCATGTGTTATTGATTTCGAAGGCAGCTAGGATACGTATTTGTCAGTCGTTGAGTTCTCCTATAACAACAGCTACCACACGAGTATTGGTATGCCTCTGTTTGAGATGTTATATGGGCGTAAATGTCGAACTCCCATCTATTGGGGAGAATTGATCAATGAGTATTGGGCAGTACTGAGGTCGTTCAGCAAACTATAGAGAAAATTCATCAAATTCGAGAAAGATTGCAAACTGCTAAGAGTCGATAAAAGAGCTATGCAAACAATAGATTGACTGCTTTAGAATTTCAAGTCGGTGATTTTGTTTTACTAAAATTGTCTCCGAGGAAGGGTATAATTCGATTCCAAAAGAGGGGCAAGTTGGGTTCCCGAAACATTAGACCTTTCAAAATTATTGATCGAGTTAGAAAGGTAGCATATCGATTAGAGCTACCTGAAGAGTTGTCAAAGATCCAAAATACCTTCCATGTGTCACAGTTACTTAAGTGCTTGGCTGACCGGTCAGTGTTTATACCATTAGACGATGTGACAATCGATGAGAAGCTTAATTATGTAGAGTAACCCGTGGCCATTATTGAAAGGAAGATAAAAGCCTTGCGCATCAAACAGATTGTTAAGGTGCAGTGGAGACATCGAAAGGGTCCCGAGTATACATGGGAACAGGAGGATGAAATGAGACCAAACTATTTAGAACTTTTCAGGGACTGATATCGGGGACGAAATCAAAGTAAGTGGGGGAGAGTTGTAACACCCCGAAAATATGTGAGTAATATTTTGTTATTATTAGTCTCTTATAGATGTATATATGATTTAAAAATATAATTGAGTTAGATGAGTATGGTATATAGAGTATGAATTACCTATTAATTAAAAGAGAGAGTTTAAGAGTTTGAGGATACAATTGTAATGACCAAGTAGTAAAATGAAAAAAAGAAACTAAAGTCGGTAACTTGTGTACATATTTGTAAATTTAGAGGGTGTAGGTTGCCATGTGCCAAACTAGTGTACATAAAAGACCTCCTAAGTCAATTTAGTCTGCAATTGAGTTACTGTAAGTGTAAAATAGAGGGTTGGACAGTTCGAGATCTACAGGAACAATGGTGGGATTTTGTGTTAAGCTTCCAATTCATTTTCTTAGAGTCAAGGGTTGGAATTCAAGTGTCAAAGGTATGAATTTCTAACTTATTTAGTGTAATAATGAAGTATTTTATTACTTCAAGAGTTGATGCTTGTGTTCATAGCTAACAATCATCATGGTGATGATTGTATAGAATTAAGATTTTGACTTCTATGCTTTATGTGTTAGTTAGCTATTAATCGGTGTATTTATGTTGAATTTTGGTGTTAATGGGTCAAGAGGTAGAACATGGTGTTAATTGATTAAAGGAGGATCAATTGTTTGTTAAATTGATGTTTGGTATTGTTATTAACTATTATAAGATATTTGTAAGTGTTTGAAATACACATGGGAATGTAAAAATCAAGTTTTGTAAGTGCTTGGTCGGAAAACTAGACTGTTCTGGTCGAACAGTTGCTATAAGTTTGGCCTACACGGACCGTATACGGAGGTGTCGGTCGTGTAGGGCCCTGTGTAGTGTAACACAGGTCGTGTAGCGGTACATCGGACGTGTTCAACCCTTGTTTCTACACCGACCATGTAGGACCTGTATGAGCCGTCTAGTGTAGATATACATGAGCCATGTTATTTAACATAGGCCATGTAGGGTTAGAGTACATAGTTTTGTACATGGCCTGTGTAGGTTGTGTAATGAGGTCGTGTAGGGCTACACGGGCCATGTAGTGTAACTGCCGTAAACCCAGGCTAGTCGTTAACGGGTTGGCAGTGAGAATGTATGTTTATATATTTAAAATTGTGATTAAAATAAATATTTATATCGCATGAATTTATGAGATAGATAAATTCATTTTTGAACGAGGGTTGTAGAAAATACCTCAAAATATGTTAACTAGTATTGGATGATTGCTTAATTTGATTAACTGTATGCTAGAAAGTAGTGATTATGATTACCCTAATTAAATGACCACCTCATGCTTGGTACAATTGAAGATGTGAGAGTACGTGTAATGATGAATAAGTATGGATATATATGAGTTGAAAGTCACCTCATTTTGATACAAATATCTTGTATGTGTGTGTAGAAGTGTGTGTATTCCTTTACTTGAAGAATGCTTGAGAAACTATCAAACTTGAAATCTTGAAATTGAGGATTAGTGATTGTTATTGCAAACTAAGGTTGGTATATCTTCCTTGTTGATTATGATAATGATTTATGTTAGTTTTGCTATGCTTTTGTTGGGTTTTTGATGTTATAAAGTTATGAACACCATTAAAAAACTTATGAAGGTTTTGAAGAAACTTAGCAAGTGGGTTTTGTTGAATTGAGTGTTTTAATTGATTTTGGTATATTCATGATACTTGTTTATGTGTTTTATGAAGTTTGTGTATAGTTTGGATGTGTTTTTGAGTGATTTACAGAAATTCAGATTGTATAGTTATGTATTTATTCGACTGGAGAAGTATAGGGAAGTATGGTTGAAGAAGATGGTCGGTGGGTTGGTCCGACTTAAGGTGGTCCGACCTAAGGTGGTCCGACTTTGATAGTTGGTCCGACTTTGATAATAGGTCCGACTTTCACTGGTCTGACTTTTTGTTAAACACGACGCGTCGGATTGTGGGACACGACGCGTCCCGTGATTTTCAGTTTGTGGACTTTTGTTTGATATTCGTTCGTGTTGCATGTGTTATGCTATTTCATATGCGAATCAAATACATGGATATGTTTGATATAAATATATGTGAATATAAATATTTATGAGTCAGAGACTGATTTCAGTGTTGTTGTATTCTGAGAAACTGCGAAGACTCAGTAATATTAGACCACTGAACAGTGTGATTGAGAACAGAGGTGAGTCGATGTAAACTCACGGATGGTATAGGTTATGATTGATATGATTGATATGATGCATGGGATTTGTGATTGATATACTGTTTAGTCTGATTGATGATTGTATAACTGCTTGTGTGTTATTTGGCCGATACGTGCTCGTGGGATGATAACGAGTATCGTGATATGATAGAAGTCAGCTTTACATGGAATTGGGTTGGACCCGTTTGCTATTGGTTGAGCAGTTGTAGACCTTCTAATGCATGCGTTGAATCGGAAGGGATTTAACTGTGCCAATTGGTAGTGGGCTATCGGTAAACCTTTGCCTTGGACCGCAAATGGTTGAAAGGTTCTGCGCCGAACCGCCGGTCTTTTGAATTTATGTGATTACATGCTTTTCTATTGATTGTTGCTGTTTTTTGTTGTGGGTTAGCTTCCAGTCACTTAGCTTTGTGCTAATTCCCCACTATTGACCCGTTTTTGCAGGAGCGGTGAGTTTAGCTTTTTAGCTCTGGGTGTTGTATAGAAGAAAGCTTGACTAGCACTCTGATATTTTGTTTTGTAAAAGACGAGTCATATTTTGAATAATTTTGTAACACAAGGATACTTTGGTATTTGTAATTAGTATGGATGTTTGTGAATGATTATATTTATAATTATAAGTTATGCTTCCGCAACGATTTAAAAAATGACTTTAGATTTTTGGTGTTACATGTAGTAGGCCGTGTAGCACTCTGGAAGTGTATTTCTTGGCTAGTTGAATTCTAAGAAGTTAATTATTCTAATCATAAGAGTAAGTAAGAAGGCACATGTAATCCATTGGAACTTTATTTGTCTTCTAACAAGGTTAGTTTTACTATACTCTTTTATAAATGTATTGTTACATGTTATGTGAAACATTTTATCTGAGCATACCAATAATAAATGATGATCTAATTAGTGGTCTGAGTGATCACAGAGATGCTTGAGTGGCAATAGAGATGCTTGAGTAACAATAGAAATTAATGAGTGACAATCTTTTTAAAGTACTCATAATTGAGCCTGAGTGGCTAGTGTGAGCTATTGTAACAAAGTGCTTATGTATATATGAGTATGTGTACTTGTTTCTATGTAATAAGAGTTTTACATTATTAATGACCGGATGAGATAGTGAACTCATTAAGCCTAGTGCTTATTAGAATTGATTCTTCTGTTTCAAGTAACGATCGTGGCAAGGCTCCAGCTAGAGATTGATGGTCCCTACTTCCGCTTAGTTTTGAAAATCAATAGTCCTTTGTGTATGTAAAACAATGATGACAAGTGGGCTTTTGTAAAACGGTATCTATGTGAATGTAATATTATTTAAGTTTGACTAAAAAAACGGTTCTTACATTCAAGGTTGTCCAAGTTATCTCTTTGTCGGAGAGAATAAATAACTTAGTTTTGAATATTAGATTACGATAAGTTTAGTCTAATGTTTATCCACAAAACAGGTATAAAAACTAACCTCAGATATGTTTAGAGGTACTTGTTTAGTCCGTCTACATGTTTGTTCATGAATACTATAGTTAGTTAAAATTGACTCTAAACTCTTGTTCGTAATACTTTTGTTAGTCAAAAGTGACCTTGTTGTGTGTTTGTATATGATTTAATGGATACCAATTACATATTTGAATATGGATTAAATGTGTTTCCAACATGTAGTGTGTGTGTATATGTCTGTGTGTATATATATATAAAAGAATATTATTATTTACGTGAAATAATAATATTACACATATATGTATATATATATATGCATTGTTCTGTGTGTGAGATATAATATTACATTATAAATATGGAAATAAGTTAGAGCA
>JAUEJL010097207.1:0-25903 GCA_032274825.1 Drosophyllum lusitanicum
TATTTGAAACATAAACAATTGTAAGTTTATTATTCAGCGTTTTTATAATTTCAGATTGTTTTTGTAAATTTTTTAGGAGTCCACTTTTTCGTTTTGCCCCGGGCCCTAGAAAAGATTGAGACGGCCGATGGAAGGATATGGAAGCCAAAATTTATACAACTCTTACCAACTTGAGAAGCCTAACAGAAAGATATATTTGAGTTACAATTTCTTCACTGATATAATGTTATTTATTCTTTAATTTGTATGATCGTTAACCTTAATATGAGTATCGAGAGAACCAATCTTAACGCTTGATTAAAATATACCGATTGCCTATAAAAATGACGGCTCGTTAACGACACATGCATTAATGAGAGGTATTTGGAAAAATCAAGTCTCACTCTTTAATGACGGTCCAACCGGACAAAATTCATGATTGGAAAAATATATAAAAAGCCCAAAAACCCCTATATATTAATGATAGTTACAATGATACTCACGGTAGTTGTAATAAAAACGGTTATCAAATTAACGTGTCCATATATGATGACAAATTATTAGTAGTGTATAAATATGCGGATTACTTCAACTCATTGACTCATTCAAACAAGTATCTTTGTAATTTGCATCATAGAAATCATTTGTGTCATTTCATCTAATTAAATTTAATATTAACCCGTGAATACGCACACGGGTTTCATACGAAACCTTTGACTATATGATCAGCAAAAGTAGTAGGAGAAAAAGACGTACTTCATGGCCACAAGAAATGATTATCAAGTCACCCTTTCTTAATAGATAACGAATTATTTTAACTTGTCTTTTATAACAGAAAATAAAAAATAAGGATAAGAAAATTATAAAAATAAACATTTAAACATTTGTAAAGAGATATGTGTTGAATTAAATGTTATTATTTGAAATTTTGCACATTTATGTCATGTGCTTAACAAGAGTTCATATTTGTTGTATTTTATAGACAATAGTGGGAACAATTTTGTTAATTTGTAGGAATTAAGAGAAGCAAAATTATTGTTTGATAATCTTTGTCAACAAAAGAGAAATAGAAAACTCGGATAAAACTATTAGGTTAAATTGTACGAAAATATAGTAAAGTTGACTTAGTTACAATAGTATATCTGTATAGAATGAATTTTTATTTTTAAAAATAATACAACAAAAAAATCCTCTAATTTTATGCAAGTTGTTGTATACAATAAAAATTATGAAAAAATTCATTGTATACATGCAATGGTAATTAAAATAACGAATTATGTTAACTTACCTTTTTTAACAGAAAATAAAAAAATAAGGATAGCAAATTATAAAAATAAACATGTAAACATTTGTAAAGAGATATGTGTTGAATTAAATGTTATTATTTGAAAATTTTGCACATTTATGTCACGTGCTTAACGTAGGAGTTTATATTTGTTGTATTTTATGGACAATAGTGGGAACAATTTTGTTAATTTGTAGGAATAAAGAGAAGCAAAATTATTGTTTGATATTACTAATCGTTGTCAACAAAAGAGAAATAGAAAACTCGGATAAAACTATTTGGTTAAATTGTATGAAAATATAATAAAGTTTGTCTTAGTTATAATTGTATATTTGTATAGAATGAATTTTTATTTTTTAAAATAATACAATTAAATTTAAAAAAATCCTCTCATTTTATGCAAGTTGTTGTATACAATGAGAATTATGAAAAAATGAAACAAGGAAAAACGTTGTCCGCATACATAATTAGATTATAAAAGTTAATTTTATTATTTTTTTAAAGAAAGTTGACTGTAAATAATAGTAGTAACTATTTAAGAAAAAGTTGTCGTATTTTCATACAATTTGCCCAAACTATTATATTTTTTATTTGAAAAGTAAAAACTAAAATTAACAAAATAAAATAACTCTAAAAAATCCTAAAATTTATAAAAATTAGACTTTAAAATAAATATATTTGATAGCTATTTATTAAAGTAGAAAAAAGAAAAAAAAGAGAAAATAAATAAAGGAATAAAAACAAACATGATTGTCAAAAATAATCCAAACCCGACTAACCCGATTTAAGTTGGGATTAATATCGAGCTGCGGGGGCTTATTTGGTAAACCGGTTGATAGTAATTATATTGGGGTCGAGTGATGGTTAGGAAAAAATTTCACATGACCCGTTAAACCCGATTAAGCGATTTGCAACTTTTTAATTATCCTATAAATATATTCTAATTAGGAGTGCAATATGGCAATCCATATTCAGATATTATATCTCTAGGCAACAAGCACACAAAAAGGAGCCCACTGTTAGATAGAAAACAAAAATTGATTACAACTTACAAATTACAAATGAAAATATGAAATAAGGAGTGGGTAGTCCTGTTGGATTGTAGATGGTGGGGACCAAATTAGGTTTGGTGTTACAAGGGGTGTGGCATGGTTGTATTTAGTGTTGGAGGTTTGGGGGACTGGTTGGTTTGTGATTTGGAGTATACTCTAACCATGTTTAACTCTTCAAGCCACTGATTCTTTGCTTTTAAGTGTGGGATGGAGACAATATCTGTTTCATTTTCGAGGTTAGAAAGAGGAGTAAGTTTTAGGTCAAGCATTTCTATCACTCGTTTGTGTGAGGTAACCCTATCAAGCTTCAGAGTTTTTTTGGAACAGCTTGATGCTCAAAAACCACATTAACTTCATGGTTTCTATTTGAATTTTTTTTGTTAATGCATGATTATAATCTTAGCGCATTTAACGGGATGATTCAAGCGGTGCACTTGGTTGGAAGATTCAAGTAATGCACTTCAATGGCTGACTCAAGATAGAAAGGCTTGAGAATTTACAGATCGATGGACGCCTCAAGATTGAAAGCAAATGCCAGTAAACACGGTGGATAAATGTGTGCAACTATTTTGATCTTACTTGCTCTAGTTCAAAGAATGTACAAATGGATGGGCTGCGTCATGAAGGAAAGGGTCAATGTGGCTGATGTCTTGCTCAAATAGACTAGTCCATATATTATGAAGCTGACTTATAGCACTTGAGTTTTCTTCCAAATAGAATTAAGTCTTAATACGATGTGTCTGGTTTCGCATAAATTGATGTAAGATTATACTATGGTCTGAGTTTTGCTACTGTTTTGAAGTTGTGTAAACCAAGTATGTACGAAATTGTATGTGCTTTGAGGAATGCAAAGAATTCATGGTTGTTCAAAAAAAAACAAATGATGTAAGGTACCATTTGGTTGACAGGAATCCTTGGGATTCTGAAGGAATTGGAATCCAATTCCTAAGCATTCATGTATTTGGTTCACTTTAATGAGGAAATCTGAAGGAATTGGAATCCATCAAATGAGAGAAAGTGAATTCCATCACTAGATTGAGGGAATTTAAAATCCTTTGAATGAGGGAATGTGGAATATTACCTTGTTACCTTTAAACATCTCTATACCCTAATATATCTATCTCATTCCATCGACATAACACGTGAGCCGACTCTACCCTCCAAACACCGACGGCTTTTGCCTCCGCCTCTAGACCCTCCACCGCAACCTTCCTTCGTTGCCGCCTCCAGACCCTCCACCGCAGCCTTCCTCCGTCGCCGCCTTCCTCCATCGCCACCTCCCGACCCACCGCCGCAGCCTTCCTCCGTCGCCACCTTCCTCTGCCGTCGCCTATGGACCCTCCGTCGTAGTCTTCCTCCTTCGCCGCCTCCAGACCCTCCGTCACAAACTTCCTCTATCGTAGTCTCCAGACCCTCCGCCGCAGCCTTCCTCCGTCACAGTCCCCAAACCCTCTGCCACAACCTTCCTCCGCCGCCGCCTCCGAACCCTCCGCTGCAACATCTCTTCATCAGTCGTAGCCAGATTTCGCCATTCCGTCTCCGCCTTCCGCCTTAGCCTCATATGAGTCTCCCTTCTCCCTCTCTCTGCTTTCCTCCACAATGTTGAATCTTTTCGACTTACAATGTGAAACTGATGATTTGAGACCGATGATACTTGAATTTATGCAGATGTGTATTATAATGATATTAACTTATGATGTTTATTAGCGTGATTTTCATAATTTATTGATATGAATGCTCAATCAATAAAATAAAATTTTAATATTTTTATAATTTATATAATATATTTTTACGTAAAAGTTATAAAACAAACTAAAAATAAGTTAAAAACAAGAAGGGCAATTCTGTCATTTTACATTTCTGAAACCAAATTCCAATTCCATTTCATGCCAACCAAACAGATCACAGATTCAAATTCCAATTCCTGACAAATTCCAATTCCTTCATAGATTCCAATTCCTTCTGAAACATTCTGCGAACCAAACGCCACCTAAGTGAAAAGAGTAGAAGAAAAGTAAGGGCACAAATGTAATGTATAAAAGGTCTGGAATAGTTTGTAACTATTTAGATGACACTTGTTGGATTGAGAAGGGGTATGTTGTTTATATATATATATGTGTGTGTGTGCGCGCGCGCGTGCTTGGCGGTATTTCTAAATTATTATTTTGTGAAATACGTGCTAGCAAGATATGGAATTAATATATATAAATTGGAACAAATGTGAGACTTCTGAGTGTGGAAATGCGAATTATTAGAGATTTAGTGATTAAATCGTTATTGAAAGGGAATAAGAAAATGAAAGACTTGAACAATATTAATAAGCCAAGAAATAACCTGACATAATATCTATAGGGGAGGGTTCAAACGAGAACTGTTTTTCGTATGGGAACTACTAGAACCAATTTTAGCCCTTGATTAAACTTAATCAATTGCTAAGATTTTTTGGCGGCTCATTAATGACTTATTAATGGCTCATTAATGATGCATTAATGAGGGTTATTTCGGAAAAATCAAGTCTCGTAAATTAATGACGGCTCACCCGAACGCAATTCACGGTTGGATAAATATATAAATTACCAAAATACCCCTATTAATGAGTCATTAATGGCGTTAAAAACAATTCTTGTACAAAAAACAGTTCTCGTTTAAACTTTTATCATATCTATATGTTTGATGCGTATCCTGTTAATTTGGAGAGTATGTTGTTTTAAAAAACTTAGCACCCCCAAAACTTTAATATATCATATTTTTTATATATTAAACTTTAAAAAAATTACACCAATTAAAATATAAAATTATGCATTTTCATTTGATAACATTATTGTATATTTTTTAATTATTTTTTGAACTTTGTTGCACATTATTTACATGGTGTTACACCAATTTCGTATTGTAAGACATATTAGTGTGATGCACGCATTTGGGGTTATATTACACAACTTTTACACTATCTTACACAATGTATGTGTACTGCACAATATTGTCACCGTGTTACATGTTTTTACACTAGGTTACAAGTTTTTTACACTGTATTACACATCTTTACAATATAGTGTTGCACATTTTAGTCTCCTTGTGTTGCTCATTATTAGCATTGCACATCCTGGATATTCATCTTAAAATAGTTACAAAAATCATCTTAAAATAGTCAATTATTTGTGTTTCGGTGTTTGAAAAATTAAGTTATCGAATTGAATAAGTACAAACTGAAGACTCGTTATTAGCAATTTTACTTCGTTTTCGTTTTACCAATTCAAAATTCAGAAAATTATAAATTTAATACCTTTTCTTTTTGGCGTAACTTTTCAAATTAAAGCATAACAAATTTAAAAGTGGATATAATTCAGAAAATTATATTTATTATTTGATTTAAAAGTGGATAACTTTTCAAATTTGAAATTGCATTAATTAATCCTCAGTTCCTATCCTCTCGCTCTCTTGAAATGGATTGATTAACAACCAAAAAGTTGCAACAAACAACATCTCAGCTCCTGCTATCTTGATAACATATAATTATGTTAATTAGTAATCAAAATTCTCTATCAGTTTGTTTAGCTTTTGTTTGATTACTATACATAGGCAAGAACTGGTTCACATGGCTAGGGCCAAGACCTATGATGCATATAACCGAACCAGCTATAATACGAGAGATCTTGACAAACAACTATCAATTTCAAAAGCAAAGAGGTGGTAATCCATTAATACATTTGCTAGCAAGAGGTCTAGCAGACGCTGAGGCCGACAGATGGAGCAAACATAGAAAAATCATTAATCCAGCTTTTCATGTCGAAAAGCTTAAGATTCGATCATTAATTCTTCTTGTCTTTCGTCTTTCAATTACAGCAAAAATATTAAAATTATATAAATCATCCTTTGTCTCGCTATCAACTTCTACTAACAAATATCTATCATTTAACATTTTATAGCATATGGTGTCCGCATTTTATATGAGTTGTAAGGAGATGATCGACAAATGGGAAGAAATGTTAAAGAATGAAAGCTCATATGAAGTGGATATGTGACCATATCTCTAAACACTATCGGCTGATGTAATTTCACGTACTGCGTTTGGTAGTAGCTTTAAGGAAGGGAAGAACATATTTGAACTACAACGGGAACTAGCAGAGTTGGTTATACAAGCTTTTCAATCAATCTACATTCCTGGATTAAGGTGAGTACGCCTCGGAAATTAATTTCAAAGTTTGTCTTTTGATAAAGAATATCCGATTAGTAAGCAGGGAATATCATATCATGTTATGCTAATAGAAGATCGATAATATACATTATAGATTTTTAATTACCAACAAAAAGAAATAAGAGGATGAAGGAAATCGACAGACAAATAAAGGCGTCGATAAGGAGTATCATCGATAAACGAATGGTCACAATGAAACTCGGGGATAATACCAATGATGACTTGTTGGGCATACTATTGGATTCGAATTACAGAGCCATAAAAGAACATGGGAATAATAGTTTTGGATTAACTATTGATGAAGTTATCGAAGAGTGTAAGCTTTTCTACTTTGCAGGACAAGAAACCACTGGAAATTTGCTTGCTTGGACTATGGTCTTGTTGGCTCAATACACAAACTGGCAAGCCCGGGCTAGAGAGGGAGTTTTACAAGTTTTTTGGGACAAAATACCATATGTAGATGAACTAAATCGTTTAAAAATCGTAAGTTTTTCCATACTTTGATCAAAAACTCCTCTTATGATACTTGTACTAGTAAAGATCTCTTTCCTCCAATGATTTTCTATGCGAGGAAAGAGATTTTTACAAACATAATCAAGTAGGTATTTTTCCTCAAAAGTGACACCAACATGGAGCTACCTTTCTCCAAATGACTTTTCAAGATTTCTTAATTTTGTTCTTAATAATAGTTTACCTATTACGTCTGCAGGTTAACATGATATTTAACGAGGTCCTCAGACTTTATCCGCCAGCAGCAACATTAGAACGAATGATACATCAAGAAACCAAATTAGAAGAGATGACGTTACCTGCTGGATGTCTCTTACAACTCCATATTATGCTTTTGCACCATGATAGTGATATACGGGGTGATGATGCGAATGAGTTTAAGCCTGAAAGTTTTTCTGAAGGCGTGTCAAGGGTGACGAAGGGACAAGTGTCATACATGCCCTTTGGTGGGGGGCCACATATATGTATTGGACAAAATTTTGCATTGTTAGAAGCAAAAATGGTACTCGCTATGATTCTACAACGCTTTTGCTTTGATCTCCCTTTTTCCTATTCACATGCTCCACATACCGTAATTACTCTACAACCACGGTTTGGGGCTCATTTAATTTTGCGTAAACTCTAAAGGTTTGCATTGTAATTAATGCACATGTATCCGCACTATTTTGCTCGGCTACGCTGTATTTACAATAAGCTATCTTAGTTTTTAAGCTTATGTGTTTACTTTGATAATTGGAAATTTGGGACACTATGAATGTCCGCTTGAAATTTCATTGCATAAAATGCTTTTATTTGTAAATTTATATTGCGACCAGACACTTGAGAGGCTGTGCTACATAGTCCCCTCTTATACATTATAGCTGTGTCTAGTTATAAGCTTTATATGCAAAATAGATTTCTAATGAAATGTACGAATAAAGATTAAGAGGTCACAAGCCATGCATATAAAATAAACAATAAATGGCAAGGTGAAGTGAAAATGGAAGCATAATATATATTTTTTGACGAATAAATAAATATTATGACATTAGTTAATCTTTGAAATTAAATTTACTAATTCGCACCCTATAACTAAAAAAGTAAATTGTTTATATGAGTCCCGTTGCGTATACAATTGAACATATAAATCATTTACAAAAAAAGAAAATAAGTTATTTTCTTGTGAAAATTTAGAAGTAGGTTGAGTTAACCGTGTATTGTAGCGGGTATAAAAGACTAAATTATTTTTTGTTTACTTAAGAATCATATTTTTGAGAAGTTTAATAAAATAATATAATTTGAAGTAAATAATTGTAATAAGAAAATCATATAAAGTTTGAGAAAGTTAGAGAAAACATAAATAAAGTATTTTTATTTAAAACATAATTATCTCAAAATATCCGATGATAAGTAAGTAACGACATTTTTTTATTTCTTATCTACAGTTTGGTTTTTAAAATAGTTAAAGCTTTTGTATATATATTGTTCATATGAAATAAAACATTAAAAGCTTTAAAAATTAGAACACAAAACTTATAGAAAGTAAATCGTAGACAACAAAACTATAGCAAGTAAAAAAACAATAAATATTTCTTTAAAGTTTTGCTGAAAAAGAAAAAAAATAGAGAAACTAGGATGGTGGGGTGTTGGACCCAAATTCTTATGCTCCACCAATCAAACTTATTGTTAAATTTTGGGTTGTATGTTATTTATTATAAAAATGATTTTCCCTTATCAATTTATGGATATATAATAGCATCCAAACATAAATTAAAGTGATATACAATTGCCCTACATGTAATGCCTTCCATTAGTTGTAGATTAACCATTTATTTTAGTTGAGTAATTCGGTTAACTAGTTAATATTTTTTAATTAATAAAGCTACTTTAAAAGTGAAAGAAAATTCAATAATTCGATTATATGATAAGTAATTAAGTATAAATATTAAATCCAAATAATTCAGTAATTTTTTTTATCTTATATAACATAACAAAAATCATATAAACACAAACATGGATCAAACAAAAATAGCCAAAAAAATCATCAAAGAAAACTAAAGTATCGTGTTGGATTGAAACCGGCTTGACTTATACGTCTAGGTCTAGTCTTTGGGTTTAATATTTAGATATTTACGAATTTAGGCTTGATACTTACAGTCTTACAGGTTTATAACCGATTAATATAAAAAACAAATTGGCTTGATAGGTTTTTTTCCGCATGTGTGTGTATAATTTTATATATACAACATGGATAATATGTAGGTTAATTTGAAGATTGTAAACATTTTGTTTAATTGACACTGAGTTGGAATTTTAATTAGTTTGAATACATGTTAAAGTACTAGAGAACATATATTTGTTTGTCATTTAGATTTAACAAGTTTTTGTATCCGCGTGTTACGGTGAGGTACTGATGTGAAAATCAAGTTAAAAAAACAAAAGTCCAAAATAAACCAATCTAGACTATCGCACAACGGACAAATATGACTTGATCGCACGGCGGTATAATACAATAAGTAATTGTTATCGTCTCTACAAGAAACGGTTAATGCTAATTCAAATAGCTAAATAACTACTAGTTAACCAATCAACTATTTATAAGAAAACCAAATTTGCTTTAATAATAATAAAAACTAAATAAACTAATAAACGAACAATGGAATAAATGAAGACAAAAGAAATAGACTATGGGCAATAGTGAAGATTTATCCACTTAGACTCATATCCCCCTCAACATAGATTTAACCGATTAAACCCGATTAGTGTTGATTTATCTAGAATTTGATTGATTAACTTTCGTCAATCTCTCGCAATACTAAAAAACGGTTCCTGAGATTTTTATATTTCTAAGCCTATGAAATAACACACCTCGGTTTATCATTCAAATGTGGGATTAGATTTCTCGTTACCTCTAATCCTAGAACTTTTGTTTCAAGAATTAGTCTTTTAAGCAATTAACAAGGTTATTGGTGCCTGATATTAACTCATATCTCTAGTGAGTTGCATACTAAGTCACCTAAGTGAAAAGTAGAAAAACTTAGGCATTCTCGTGTCATATAGATACATGCAATAACAAATCAAACATGCAAATTTAGGTTAAAGCTAAAAACTTTAAGGGGACTTTAATTAAAAATTGATAAGTATTCATGCGAATCCAAAAGATAAATGAAATCCGGTCTAGGGTTGAAATCATCCAAATAAAATAAGGAGCTCTAACTTACAGAGATTAGAAAACAAAAAAAAAAAGAAAAAAGAAAAAGATTATAACCTATTAGAGCACAGGGTGTTGGTTCGGCGTCGGCTCAGCATGGCACACGTGAAGCTCGGTACCGCCAAAGAACACCATCCCCTTGTATTCGGTACCGAGAATTTCGGATCTATCTCGGCATTCAAATGCCGATGGTTACCGAGGACATAGAGCAATAAATATATATTTATTACTCCAACGGTCATTTGACCGTTTAAATAAAAAAATTACCCCATATTTATATAACTATTCCCTTTTAACCATTTTACACCACAACTTTTACCTCAAACTCACTATAAAATTTATAAAACTTCTAGTTTTTTTACATTTTCACTCCAAATGGATTCCCCTTCAAGCACCCCAAACTCATCTCGATCAAAAATCCCCCAACCAAGTCAGTCTTTAAACCTATTCCGGCTTGACACGCCACCGCAAATGTACGTACCCAACCCGATGTTTGCTCCACCGCAACTCTTCAATCTCTCTAGCCCTCAATACAATATGGTATACAATCAACTTCCTATCCAAAATCCCAACCTTCCCACTCAAGTTGCCTACAACGAGTTTAAGTATGAGCCTCAATCCGTTCCCGAGACCCAACCCTAACCCGACACACAACATGGTCTCAACGCCATACCGGACACTGAACCCGAGACCTAACCCCTTCCCGACACCCAACCCAGTTCGCGACGCAAGGAAACGGGGAAAAAGGGGTGCGAACCCAACACTAAATGGACTCCCGAGGAGGAGGTGGCTTTAGCCAAGGGGGTGGGTCGATGTTTCCGAAGAAGAGACTCGAGGAAGAAGACCCGGCTAACTCAGTGACAGTAGCCATGGGAAGACGCGGTGAGTGTTCTTTGGAATGACTTGGCGTAAAGGGCATGAAAGCGGTAAATCGGTTTGAAAGTGAAAATTGCCAAAAAAAGTGGCGGAATGCTCTCGAAACCAATTCACTCGAGTGAGACAGAGTAGAGTGGAATTTTTTGAAGAATGTGTTTATAGCAGTAACGATATAAATAGGAATACTCATCCGGGCTGTACGAACACTTTAGCTGTCCATAGTTCATTTTTCTCTCGGGAGACATGGCTTCAATTCAATCTTTCTCTCTGACTTTTGAGATAGTCCTTTGATAGAGTATCCGGTTGGAAAGGATCGTGTACCTGCCATGTCAAGGTAAGGTCATCTGGCGTATCAAGTTACTCTATCGATTATCAATAGCGTAATATAGCCCAACATGGAGAAGCATAGATGATAATCCTGGAACGGATCAACTCAAATAGGAGAGGTATCATTGGACATATCAAGGGCAATTGTGGAAACAAACGCCCTTTGAATGATTTAGAATAGGAGATGAGGGGGAATCGGTCGGCGCATAATTGACATTCAGAGCCTTATTTTTTTGGTGATGATAACTGATTCAACTTCTAGCGCTAAATGGTCCCATTTAGTGACTATCAAATACAACTTAATTACATCTTGTATAGTTAAACACATCTTTTCTATATGAAATAGGTGAAAGAAATCGTGGGTAAAACATATAATATTTATTTCAAGTTCATGGACATCCCTTACATAATTTATATGACAATTGAAATATGTATAATAAGCTAGTAAATATATAAATACAATCTTAATGAAAAGGGTCAAAAATAAAAAAAATTTGCATATCTGATATGGCATGCCAACTATTTTTAAGGGAAACAAACATATGCTCTATTTTAAGAACACAAATCTCTAATATTTTGGTAAATTACTCCTAGAATCATGCATGGTCATTAGAAATAATCTAGCATTGTGTTTTCTTTAAATTCAGTGGTGCATATACAAGATTTGTTGCTAAAGATAGATTCCATATAACACCCTCCATTCTTCCTTCCCTTGCATGGAGTTTCTATAAGCAACCTTTGGCCAAACCAAACTATACCCAAAACCTTACAACATGAAAGCCTTTTGTTGCTTTCTTTTTCTTTCACTCTTCTCTATAATTTCTTCCAGAACCTTATCTCTCCCCCTAAACAACGCCTACGCGGCCGCGATCACGCGCCGCCACCTAGGCCAAACAAAAGAAATCGACCCTCATACCGATACTATTTTCGAGTTCGAGATTGATGCTCGTTTAAACTTCCCGAATCTTAACTTCCTAAATCTTAGGCTTAAAAGGGCATATTTTGCCCTACAAGAATGGAAAAAGGTAATCTTTTCCGACCCCGAAAACATGATAAAAAACTGGGAAGGCGGAGACGTATGCTCGTATAATGGCGTGTTTTGTGAAAAAGCACCCGATGACCCGAATGTAATGACCGTTGCGGGAATCGATCTAAACCACGGGGATATCGCGGGCCAACTCGTCCCGCATCTAGGCCTATTAACCGACCTTAGCGTCTTTCATATAAACACTAATCGATTTTGCGGCATTATTCCAACGAGCTTCTCAAAGCTTACGATCCTTCACGAATTCGACATCAGTAATAACCGATTCGTGGGTCCGTTTCCTAATGTGGTTCTCGAAATGCCTAAATTGAAGTATCTTGATATTAGATTCAATAATTTTGAAGGGGAATTACCTCCTCAACTATTTGATAAAGATCTTGATGCTATCTTCTTGAATGATAACCGATTTGTTTCAACAATCCCGGAAAACATCGGGAATTCAAATGCTTCTGTAATCGTGTTCGCGTATAACGGATTTAAAGGCTGCATTCCGAAGAGCATTGGTAGCATGACTAACTTAGATGAGGTAATTTTTGCAAATAACGAGCTATCCGGTTGTTTGCCGGAGGAATTAGGGTTGCTTGAAAATATTACAGTGTTAGATTTGAGTAAGAATAAGTTTGTGGGACAAATTCCTGAAGGTTTTCAAAGATTAAACGGTGCAGAGATGATCGACATTGGACAAAATGAGTTAATTGGTACGGTGGCGGAAGGTGTTTGTACGTTGCCGAAGCTTTTGAATTTTACGTTTTCTTGTAATTATTTTGATGGATTGGAAGCGAAATGTGAAACTCCGGTGAAGCCGGAGCTTGTTTTTGATTACAGAGAAAACTGTTTGCCGGAGAAACCAAATCAGAGGACGGAGGATTTGTGTTTGCCGGTGGTGAATCGGCAAATTGATTGTGATTCTGTTGGGTGTGAGGTACCAATTAGCGATGAAGAGGCTAAGAGGAGGAAAATACCTAAAAGGCCACCTCCGCCGTCATTACCACCACCAAAGGTTACTCCTCCACCGGCGCCACCAACACCGGTTCCTAAACCACCACCAAAGCCAGCACCGATTCACTCACCTCCGCCGCCTATACCTAAACCACCTCCAACGCCTGTTCCTGAAATACCTAAACCTGAACCGCCGCCAGTTCCAAAACCACCTCCGGTTCCGTCGCCGGTCAAACCGCCACCGATTAATTCTCCTCCGCCGCCGGTTCCTAAACCACCTCCAACGCCTGTTCCTGATGTACCTAAACCTAAACCGCCACCAGTACCGATTCAACCACCTCCTCCACCGCCGGTTCCTGAAGTACCTAAACCTAAACCGCCACCAGTACCAGTTCCTGTGCCGATCAAACCACCACCGGTTCACTCCCCTCCGCCACCGGTATTCTCTCCACCACCTCCGGTACTATCTCCACCACCACCATCACCAACCCCACCACCTTCACCTTCACAATCTCCTCCGCCAGCACCCTTCGACGACGACATCGTTCTTCCGCCAGATATCGGTTCACGGTATCCATCACCGCCACCACCAATACATGATGGATACTAAATGGATAGACCATTAATAGAGTTTTTGTACCAAAATGTTAAGTGAAAAAAAAACTAACTTTGGTTGAGATACTAACTAGAAACGAATGCAAATGGCCACAGCTCCATGAAGAAGCTCCATTGACGCAGCCCTAGCAACCAGGCCACTACACAAGAAGCTGCAGGATATCGAGATTCCTTATATAGTTTATTGTTTTTTTCACTAACTAGATTCAGTTAATACCTTTTGTTAATTTTTTAAATTTCTATAGATGTATAATTGGAAAGTTGTAAGAATTATTTACATACTAGTGGCTATTAATTGGCATGATATAATTAACAAAGATGGAGATAGAAGGGATTAAGAAATTAGAAAAAATAAAGCATTTACTCTTAATATTCTTCTTAATTATACTACATCACTTGATGCGGATTCAGAATTTTTGATAACGAGTAATATCATATAACTATAAAAAAGAATTAATTAAAATTTTAGATGCTCTTCGAGTTTTCAGTTATTTGAACAGGGTTAATCGGGTTTTGATTGTTATAGATAAACGAATAACATCAACCGTCTAAAAAAGTGAGCCCAATTCATTTTTTAGCTAAATCTATATTGTGAAAAGCCCGTTTGCGTTTTAAGCTTGAAGAAGGTATTTTACAAACTAAAGGTAGAGGTTAACTATGATTTATTGTATTCTAAAACTTTTTTTGGAAATTTAATCAGCTTATGATAGCACAAGAAATCATTGACGGTATCCTAAAATTTGACTGTGGCACCATGTCAAAAATCTCAAAAAATTCATATCGTGTGCTTGGTTGACAGTTGGCACGTGCCACCGTAAATGACCAAAGAGGTCTACCCCTGTTGATAAGTTGTCATATTTAGTATTTACTTTACCAATAAGCAAATAACTTTGATTCTCGCTATATTTTGTTAACGATATTTACATTACGGTATGAAAATAATAAGTGGTTATTCTTCTGATAAAACTACTATCAAAAACTAAAAGAAAATGGTTATGAAATTGAGTATCTAAGCACGAGTCTACAACCTTCTAAATCGAACAAGAATGAAAGACCTAAAAAATTTGACTTTCTTAGACTCTTATGTAATTAAGGGGACCCGATAGTTAACTTGTTTAGTATTGGGTTGGGACTAGTTTTGAAACAAGCCATTCTCGATTCGTACAAACACTTTTAGGTTGGTGATATAAGCTTGTTTTACCGTCTAAACTACTATTTGTTAACTCTGTGAAAGACTAAGCTGGTACACAACTAGCTAGATTACAAATTGCAGGAAATTGAAAGAACAAAGATGACACACAGGTTACACAAATCTGTGTCTTTTTGTGAATAAAAAAAGAGAACCTGTAACATTTGCCTTAAGAGGCGTACACGATTCAAATGAAACAGCAAAACAAAACTACCCACTATGAAAACATGGAAGACTAAAATAACTACCCACTACCAAAGTGCTAAACTAGAATTAAATAAACAAAATAATAAAAACAAACTGATAATTCTACACATGAAATGGTGTTGACTTCAATCCTCCCTCTCAACACCAACTCCGGTCATCCCCATAAACACATCTGCCACTTGTTTGTCTGTGTTAGTATAGAGCATATCGGTATCTCCTTGCAGCACTTTCTCGTGAATGAAGTGATAATGGACCTCCACATGCTTAGTTCGAGCATGAAATCTGGGATTTTTAGCCAACTGGATCGATGACATGTTGTCACAATAGATCACAACACTATAATCCACTACTTGGTTTAAGTCTTTTAACAGTTGCAGCAGGCAAACACTTTCTTGAGCTGCCAGAGCAGCCGCCCGATACTCAGCTTCAGTCGTTGAGAGAGACACCGTCGAGAAAGACACCGTAGCCTGTCGTTTGCTACACCAAGAGACTGGACCTGATCCAAGCATAAAAACATAACCTGTATTAGAGCGACGGGTGTTTAGATCACCCGCATAATCAGCATCGCAGAAACCTAACAACTTGCAATCTGACTTTTTTAAACTTCAACCCATAATTTGAAGTCGTCTTGATGTATCTAAGCACTCTATGAATAGCATCAAGATGCGGTTTCCTCGGTTTCTGCATAAAACGACTTAAAACACCAACAACAAAGGCGGTATCGGGTTGTGTGATCGTAAGATAAATCAGACTTCTTACAATCTTCCTATACATGGTTGTGTCTTCTAGGTCTCTACCTTTGTCAGCAGACAACTTGACATTGGTATCCATTGGTGACACCGCTGGTTTGTAATCAGTCATCACAAACTTCTCCAACATATCAAACAGATATCTTTGTTGATGCAACACTATGTTCTCCTCTACATACCCCACTTCCAAACCAATAAAGTGTTCAAGTTTGCCCAAGTCTTTCATGTGAAATCGAGTACATAAGTTCTCCTTTGACTGGTTATTAACCTCATCAAGATCACCTGTTATAATTAAATCATCAACATATACAAGACACAAGGCAACTTTGTTACCGGTTGATTTCACGAATAGGCTAGCATCTGAACCAGTAATAGTATAACCATTATGATCCAAAAACTCTGATCTTCCCAAACTAGGCCCTTGGCGATTGTTTCAAACCGTTAAGTGCCTTCTTCAATTTACACACGAAATCGAGATGTTTCACATTTTCAAAACCTTGTGGCTGATTCATGTGAATTACGTGATCGAGGTCTCCATATAGAAAGGTGTTACTCACATCCATTTGCCAAAGAGTCCAACCTTTATTCGCTGCCAAGGCTAAGATAATTTGAAATTTCGAATAGTCGTTAGCTTGGCAACGGGGCTAAACGCATCTTCATAATCCAAACCATATTGTTGTGAGAACCTACAAGCTACAAGTTGAGCTTTAAAGCTTTCTATAGTACCATCGGCTTTTCTCTCCACCTTGTAAACCTATTTACAAGAAACGGGATTCACATCTGTGGGCCTAGGGACTAATTCCCAAGTTTGGTTTCTTATCAACGCAGCCAGGGGCGGACCAAGATTTTTGTTGACCGGTGGCACCATATAATGGCGAAAATAAAATTACTTAAAATTGGGGGTGTTGTTCGGGTTTTTTCTCGGGTTTCCGGTTAGTCGTGTCGGATTGACGAGGTTTCAGTTGTTGCTCTAGTATTGTAGGGCCAAAATTCAAAACAAAACACAATTTATATGAATCCATGTTAATTGAATTGCTATTTTTAAGGTAAATTAAAGTATTTTAAAGATATAAATCGAAGATTGAACTATATCTTATCATTTTTTAACGTTGAAATTTTTCACTGCGTCTGCAAAATTGACTGGTGGCACCGACTCGAAAACATTGAAAATTTTCATTGCGTCTGCAAAATTGACTGGTGTCCCGTGCCACCACCAGTGGACACTTGGGTCCGCCCCTAACACAGCCATCTCTTCTTCCATAGCATTCATCAAATCCAGATTTTGACCGGCCTCCTCATACGAGTTAGGTTCTTGACCATCGGTTTCAATCACAGTAGTGTTAGCATATCTCGAATTAGGTCTCCTAACTCGTGTTGACCTCCTAATGGTAAGGGGCTCCTCATCATGATTCTAACCATCATTCGTTGTGTGTGAATCGCAATACACGCCAGTTTGCCAAGGTTGTCGACGGGCTTGATTCACATCTTTTTCCACACTAATCTCTTCCTCAAGATTCAACTGAACTTTTGATGAACTCAAACTTTCCTTACGGATCTCTGAGTCAGAAAGCATTTCTTGTTTAGATGACCACCATGTTGAAGTTTCAAGGAAAACTACATTTCTAGACACGTAATTCTTCTCATTTGTTGGATCACAACATCTCCAACCCTTCCGCTCGGAGTCATACCCCACAAAGATACATCGAACTGCCTTCTTCTCCAACTTATGACGTAGATAGTTGGGTATGAACACATAGAATATACACCGAACACACGAAAGTGACTTACATTTAGACTTAGTGTTCCACAACTTTTCAAATGGTGACATGTAGTCAAGGCCTTACTGTGGAAACCGATTAATAACATATAAACCCGTCTTCATATCTTCTGCCCAAAGTCTTCCTGGAATATTTTTATCATGCATCATGCTCCTACACACTTTAGCGAGATGTTGGTTTTTACGTTTTGACATGCAGTTTTTTTGTGGCGTATTAGAACATGTAAGTTGTCGTCCAATTTTCTACTCCTTCAAGTAGTTAGTGAACTCGTGTGATACGTACTCCTCACCATTGTTAGATCATAATCGTTGTACCCTGTACATGGTGTCCCTCTCTGCATCAGCCTTGAACTCTTTAAAATTGTTAAAAGCTTTTGACTTTTCCTTCATAAAATATATCCACACAAACTGGGAATAATCATCAATAAAGGAGATCATATATCACCTACCTCCAACAGATGATTGCTTCATACGTCCAAAAACATCGGTATGAACAAATTCAAGTGGGATTTGAGCCTGATACGATGACTTCTCAAACGGTAGTCGGTGAGCCTTGCCATATTGGTAACAAACATCAAGTTGGGGAAGACCACTTACCAGCTTCTTCATCATCATCATATCGAGTTTATCATAGCTTATATGACTCAATCTCATATGCCACAAATCAACATTTTGGTTTCTCTTGGTCTTTTCCATGTAATCCGTTTCAGCCGACATTGCATTTATTGACTCTGACCGACATTCTAGTGCAATTGGGGGTTCGAAGAGGTCTCGAAATCGTTGTATACTTTCACACTATCGGGGCCAAATAGGACAAAGTAACCCGCATAAGTGAGTTAAGAGACTGGAAGTAGGTTTTTCTTCATACCAGGAACATTGTATACGTTGTGTAGAATCAAATCCCTTTGATTCTCATCTGGGCAAACTTTAACCTTACCAACATGATCCATTTTAAGCCTTGAATCATCAGTAATCACAACTACATTGTTGCCTCCATGCACAATTGGATTGTGCAGTTTTTCCTTCTCTCCCGTCATATGATTAGAACATCCCTAATCAACTTTCCATTCATCGAGTTTGTTCTTTTGTTGCTCGGTAGTGGTTGTGAGAGCCAAAACATCACAATCTTGTGCAAAGTTAGCCTCAACATCCACACCTTTTTTTCTTAAGACGTAGCCGTATTGCCTTCTTCATTGGTTTTCGACCAACAATTCCTAGTAATGTGTCCTTTACGACCATACTTATAGCATTTGAATGATGGTCGCTTTGATGAACGTTGATTCTTTTGGTTTTCCCCCGACTGCTCTCCTTTGTCAAAGTCTGTTCCTTTCTTTTCAGCCTCATTACCTTTCTGTTTATCTTAGTTCTTCTTATAATCAGATTGTGATTTGGGCTTGGAAACTTTGGTTTTCCCTTTTCTACATAAAGAGTATCTTCCTCAAACTTGATCGAAATTCCTCCCATTTGTTTTGCCAAGGCCTCTTGCCTTGCTAGGAGATTTTTGAACTCCACAAGCGAAGGTTGAACCGACCAACCTTGAATTGCTGTCACGAAAGGCTGAAGCTACATTCTGTTTTAGACCATGTATAGGACACTCTTCTCTCCCCAACGGAAGGCTGAAGCTACATTCTGTTAGCAATGGAAGGCTGAAGCTACCTTCTTCTCCTAGCCGTTTGCTAGATCTAAAAGACAACAAACGGTTAGCCTCGTCACGAGCTTTTGCAAGCTCGGGCGCAAGGATAAGTATTCATCTCAAGAAGATAAATATAGAGAGAATGAAGGGAGAGTATGATACATGAACATATGCCAAAGGGGAGTATTTATAGAGTCTCAAAAGGAGGTCTTTGTCCAGTGATCGGTTGCTTGGTCCAGCTAGCTGTCCTAACAGAGCAGGTACTCCTTTTGTAGTTCTGGCACATCATTAAATATACCGTCGTACCTTCTACAGGTATTATTAATGAATCCTTCTAGAATATTGTACTTTGTGTCCAGCTGTGATTACTAAATAAGTATCTAACTTATTATATCCAAGGTCTTCTTTTGATGCTTCCTTCTGTAGTTTGGACTAACCTCCGGTTTGGAGGCTGGTCAGGTATATATATCATCATACTTCAACACCATCAACCACCTCCCATAGATCTTGTCCTTGCAAGTACGACATGGTACACCAGGAGTTGTAGTTGTTGTTAAGCTTCTTGATACCACCAATGACTTGGAGACGCCCATATGTACTGGCTCTGATATCAGTTTGTTACCTATGTGAAAGACTAAGCGTGTACACAACAAGCTAGATTTCAAATTGCATGAAATTGAGAGAACAACCATGACACACATAGGTAGGCTACACAAAGTTGTGTATTTTTGTGAATAAAAAAAGATAACAAGTAAAATTTGCCTTAAGAGGCTTACACGAATGGAAGGAAACAGCAAAACAAAACTACCACTATGAAAACATGGAAGACTTAAATAACTATCCATTGCTAAGTACTAAACTGAAATTAAATAAACAAAATAATAAAAACAACCAATAATTTTGTACATGAAGTGCACGATGGTGTTGACTTCAATACTATTAACATTATACCTTACCCCTAGTGCTAACATTGTTCCCACATCCTTTTGCCCTGTCAAACTTCAATCGAGCCATCCTTCACATAATTCCATCATTCTCTCGGTATCCGTTATATTATATGATACTATAATATGTATCTGTCATACACATGAACAATTGTAATATAAAAAACACAATAAATCTGACAAAGTTGAAAAATAAGTATTTTTGAGTTAAAATATAAGAGAAAGATGGAGAAAGAATGTTGATGTGATAAAAGAAAGGTCAAATTGTATGAAAATGCAATGAACTTTATCTTAGTTATCATAGTATACAACCAACTTTTAATTTTTAAGATTAACTTTTATAATCTTCTTATTGTATGCAAACAACTTTTTTATGTTTATTTTATTTAGTACCATTGTATATAACGAACTTTGCCATAAATTCTATAGTATACAACAAGTTGCATATAATGTGATGATTATGAAAGTTGATTGTATTATTTTAAAAAAATAAAATTAATTATATATAATAAAAACTAAGACAAAGTTATTATGTTTTAATGTAATTTGTCTAAAAGAAATATGAAAAAAGGGGTATATAGCAAATATAGTTATAAAAAAGTTCAAACATGAGAGTGAAATTGTTGTGAAGAAAGTGAATCGACCGTCACTTTGTAGCACCGAGATTAACATTTTACAACCCCACATTCCTGCCATTGAATAAAGCAGGACACCGGACTCGAAACCCTAGACATCCTTCACCGTGCGTGTTGGAGCATTCAATTCGAGAGAGCGGGAAAACATAACCCTCCAGAACAGAAGCAGGTGCTTCCCATTTGCATTTGCTACACCCACCAAAGCGACTATGGTGAGTAAGAAGACGAGGAGAAATGGTAATGGTGGAATCCAAGGAGGAAAGGAGAACGATGAAGGTACAGTTGCAGAGTACGAGCAGTCTAGAGAGCAAAGAATCATGGAGAATCTTCAAAGGATGCAAAAACTCGGCATTCTGCAGTTATCTCGCAATCTCAAACCTCCACCTAAACCCAAAACCATTCGTCCTCAAAAACCTTTGCGCTCATCGTCAGCTTCTCCGAGACGCTCTTCTAGGTCTTTTCATCTTCTCTTAAATCTAATAGAAATGTGACCTTATTCTGGTTATACCATTTGTGAAATACGAAGGAGGTTTTCATACATTTTAGTTCTATGATGGTAATAGTCATTACAACACATATCTGGATACGTTTACCGATTAGAGTTTGATTCTGTAAATTACAATCTGGGTAAAAGGATTCCGTCCATCTCTTCATATCCTTTGACGTTTGTTTGGTTGGGGTTCTTATTTAGATTTGGGTACCGTAGTTCTGTAGAAACCTGCACCGTAGAACAATGTAAATTTTGCTGGGTTCTCACTAATATATACCCTCTTTACCTCAGTGAGCTATGTGTATGAAACTTCTATCAGTTTATTGTTATTTAGTGCAATCTTATACATCAAAGGGGAATGTTATGCAAATGAAGGGTATTCTAAGTGCTGCAAACTTGAAATACATGTTTGCAAAACTGGAGAACGCCCAAAAGGAGATTATTTCAATTGAAAATGCATGCTAAAGTTTCACTACAGTTGTTTAAAAAAGTGTTTAAGGGATTATTTTAATAAAGTTTCTGTTAGTTGATCGTGTTCTTTTTCTTTGTATATAATAAGCAAAACAAGCGGCTAATATTAGGTTGGATAGCAAATCAAAAAGGATTAGGGGTTAAGTAGGCATTTGATTAGGAGTCAAAATGAATCGTGAGTTGGTAACTATTATGATTTGTTTCATCCATGATACTGTTCTCTTTTAAAATTTTATCAAAGCATTTGATCCATCAGTTGATTTTTCTTCACCATTAATCGAACATTGAAAACTGGAGTAAAGGGGCTCTTGTTTTAATGGATTGGTTTTGATAGGCATGGTTTTCCCCCTGAATGTCTTGATCTTATTTGTTCTTTAAAACTTTTTTAACATTATATAGGATAAAGACCATCGCCACTGTTAGTTATTCAGAGATGCGGATTCCAAAAGAAAAGGTTATCAAGGATGTTAAAATCATAATAGAAGAAGGTTCACAACCTGAAGTTTATACTGAAGAGCATGAAAAGATGTTAGGTGATCACAAAGAAACCTGGACACTTTTGGAGGATGGATACGATGCTGAGGGGAATCGCATGTATGATGCATACGATGGAAAGAGCTGCCATCAATGCAGGTTTGGATTCTTGTGTTATTTAAATGTGGACAAACCGCAATATGCCAATATGTATGGCCAAAAGTCAAATATGATGCTCATTTTGATTTTCAGATGTTTGGATGCTTAGAGGCGATAGATTTCTTTATATACTGTGTATATTAAGTTTATCATATAGATTTGACAAGTTAGGTTACATTTTATCATACAGTGCAAGAGTTCTTTAGGATAATGCTATGGTTTTTTTCCTGTTATGTCTTTAGAGGCTTTCCACATTAAATCTTGTCGTCACATTGTTTTATTAATTTTCTAGTGATTTGGTATTGTGTTACTTGAAATGTTTTTGTTTGTTCTAACTACAGAATGTGATTTGTTTAAAAAGCCTACTCATTAACTTTCATTGGTGGTTTGTTAAAGATCAATTGTTGGAACTTAATAGAGCTGAATTGTCTATTGGTAAATTGACTCTATTAAGTTAGTGCTTCAAGTCGGTTTTAAAACACATATTGTAACTATAACTTCCAACCTCCCACTTCCAACATTAGTTATGTACCTTGTTTTTTTTATGACATCAACCTACTCTGTTACTATGAATACTGTATAGTTTATTTGTGGATAAGACTTTACTCAATCAATATCTTGTGCATCTTTGTATGATGCAACATTATTACAATCTGTTGCCAAAAGTGGCTTCTATGCAGAAGTAGTTAATGATTTTCTCAATCTAGTATGCTTTTACAACTTTATTCACAAATACTTAAATATCTTCACTCCCTCTCATTAATCCTTTGCTAATGCACAATGGCAGTCAAAACAAAAGAAGAAAAACATAAAGTTCTTTAACCCATTGCCATATGTATACTCATGGTGGTGTATATGAGCTTGTTTAGTGAAAATGGTGAATATAATATACTCAGTCGGTATTTGATATTTTGCAGGCAGAAAACTATAGGGCTTCGCACTAAATGTAGCAAGTGTACAAGTGTACAAGGCCAGTTCTGTGGCGATTGCTTGTTCATGAGGTTAAGTGATTTCATTGGAAGCAGAACATGACCCTTTTTTTCCTTTATCTTTTTACAATACTTGAAAAGTTGAAATATATATTTCCTGGCTATAAATAAGTTATAAATAACCATTGCATCTAATTTACATACAAATATGTTTAACCTATCATGACGTTTGTTAAGTGTTGTGGACCTATGTGCAGATATGGGGAGAATGTTCTAGAAGCAAATGCAAATCCACAGTGGGTTTGTCCCGTCTGTAGAGACATATGCAACTGCAGTCGTTGTCGCAGAGTAAAAGGATGGCAACCCACCGGAAATCTTTACAGGAAGGTTGATGTCATCAATATTCTTATATTTAAACAACCTTCATTAATAATATAATTAAGGATCCTATTGGCCATAATTGATGTTAATATCTCACAACAATTAATAATGGTTAAAGAGGTACGCTTGGATCGATACTTTCACAAAGACCGAAACGTTGCAGTTTTTTTGAGATGGAGTAAATTTTTTTGATTTTTGCTTATTTTTTAGTTTATAGACGTGTCATCTTTAAGAAGAGATTTTTGAAAATTTATTATAAAGAAAAGAAGTGTTTTTTTTCTAACAACGCGGGTAATAATTTTGTTTACACTTTCAGGCAATATACTTTGGTTTCAAGTCAGTGGCTCATTATCTCATAGAGACCCGTGGCCCTCATGGAAAGCAAGAAGACGGAGATAAAACCTCAGGTGCACCAACAAATGAAGAAGACGAAAACATGGTTGATGATAGCAAACTTGTTTCAACCGAGGAGAACACCAAACGCCAGCAAAGTAAAGGAGAGGATGACGGTGATGATGTTGATCCAGATTATGAATCTGATCCTCTTGATGATGATAATAATGATGATGAAGATAATTAGATGCAGATGTTGCAGAGGTTGATAGTTGATTGCTGCTTTTTGAAATTAAGCCTTTTTTTGGGTACCAGGAGGTGATCACAACTGAATCTGATTGTTTGATGGTAGTGAACTTTAGGAGTTTGAAGACCGAAAACTAACGTACGTATATTACTATATTAGTATCAAAGGTACCATAAACCCATGCTAACAAAGGTAAAAAAATGGTTGGAATCATATTGAGGTTGGGTGCACCGTGCACCAAGTTTTTGTTCAGGACATCAACTTGGCAAGTTTTTTTTTTCTTTTAAATATTAAATGTCTTAAGGGGGTGTTTGTTTTAGCTTATCGTCAACTTATTTTTTACAAGTCAATTTTTTCCGGCTTATCTTTTACAAGTCCGGTCAATTTTCTTATTTCAAGTTATAATAAGTCCGTAAACCAAAAGATAGGCCCATAATAAGCTTAGACAAACACTCTCTAAATAAAATTATAACAATAATATTATTAAAAAATATATATCTAATTCATGAAGAAATTTAGTAGGTTTTTAAGTATTTCATTACAAATGTCTGCCATCTACTCATTTGGTACTCCCTTGAAAATTATCTAGGAACTTAAAAAACAGTTAATTAACCAATTATACTATATAACAATTACCAGGTTGACGGGTGTATTTAACAAATTTGTGTCCAGCGGATTGGCAATTATTTTTTGACTTATTCCTAAGGTCATATGCTCGAGTCAGCGCACCCCTTCCCAATATTTGGTCTGCCTCTTTTTTTTGCCGGTTGCAAACATATGGAGTGTTGTTACGCTGGTTTTTTTTTAAGTATTTAACCTCTTGTTATTAGTGTTATATTTGAAGTTTTAAACAATTAATTTTATAATTTATTTATACTTTTTCTTATAACTTTTGACATATAATGTTTCAGGTAAATATGAATACATACTTGTTAGACATAAAACATAACATGAACAAACTATTCTAACTTTTAAGGAAAAAAGTTATAGTTATCTCATTTTAAAAAGCACGAGGCATGGTATATATGTGTGTGATGCCATATCTAGGGGCGGAGGGTTGCCAAACGACGTTTGTGTATATCATGCAGATTCCCTGATGTTGTCTGTGTTAGTATATGCCCACTGATACACGTGTACTAGCATCATTGCTGATGAGGTACGGGCCTATTGGGTCACACGTCAAGGGTAGATTCCGGCAGCACAACCCAAACATGAGAGAATATGAAATTAGGGTTTCTGGCGAGCTTCACGGGCCGTGAAGAGGTCGTGAAG